>MCJB01030781.1:62667-203545 GCA_002018475.1 Nicotiana obtusifolia
CATCCAACCATTTGATGATTTCTTTCTTTACCACCTCTTGCATTGACGGGTTCAACCGTCGTTGATGTTCCACACTCGATTTGGTCCCACTTTTCAATTGGATTTTATGCTCGCAAATTCCCGCGGGGATCCCACGAATGTCCGCAATTGTCCATCCAATGGCTTGCCTATGTTCCTTCAAGACTTTCAACAATTGTTCCACCTGCACATCATTCAACAAAGAAGAAACGATTACCGGTAAAGTATCATTTGAACCAAGAAATTTATACCTCAAGTGCGGAGGAAGTGGTTTATGCTCTAGTTGTGGTGGCTCAATAATAGAAGGCTTTGCAAGAGGTGTGGCTCTATTCTCCAAGTCGAGAGAGAGCTTTGCCGGAGCATAAGTGTAAGAACCACGCCCCTCCAATGCATTTACCGACTCCATATAACCCTCCATATCCTCACCATCAAATTTCACCAAAATAGCCGCCAATGCTTCACCGAGGCATTGTTCTTCCATTTGCATTTCAACCGCATCTCCACCTCATCAACAATATCAATCACCGAAATGCTTTCATACTCATGTGGTAGCTTCATACCCTTGCTTGCTTGGAATGTGACCTCTTCATCATTCACACGGAATTTGATTTCATTCCGTTCTGAATCCATGAGTGCTCTTCCTGTGGCTAGGAATGGTCTCCCCAAGATGATAGGGATTTCTTTGTCAACCGCACAATCAAGGATTACAAAATCGACGGGTAAATGAATCTCTCCCACTTTTACAATCACGTCATCAACAATTCTTACCGATCTCTTGATGGAACGATCAGCCATTTGCAATCTCATACTTGTTGGCCTTGGCATTCCTAATCTCGCTTGTTTATAAATGGCCAGCGGCATTAAGTTAATGCTAGCCCCATTATCACAAAGGGCCCTTGCAAACTCACGCGCCCCGATAGTGCATGGAATAGTAAAGGCTCCCGGGTCTTCCTTCTTTTGAACGGTGGTTGTGGCAATAATGGAACTAACCTAGTGAGTCATGTTCACCACCTCATTCTTGGTGGTCCTCTTCTTGGTGATCAAATCTTTCAAATATTTGGCAAAACCTGACATCTCTTGAAAAGCTTCCAAGAATGGGATGTTTACCGATAATTGCTTTAGAATGTCATAGAACTTATCAAGTTTTCTATCATCAACCCTTCTTACAAGTCTTTGAGGAAAAGGAGGAGGAGGTATAGGAATAGGCGGAAGAATGTTTGGTGTCTCTTTTGCCTTTTCCTTTACCACTTCCCGATTCTCCTTTTGCACTTGCACATCTTCTGGAATTTTCTCAATTTCGACAACATTTGGCTCTTCAATCTCAACCCCTTTCTCGAACTCTTCTACTTCAGCCACTTGTTCACCCTTTCCTTGTAGTACCTTCCCACTCCTAGTAATAATTGCCATTACATGAGAAGTTGGGCCACTCCCGCTACCCTTTGGGTTCGCAATTGTGTCACTAGGGAGTATTCCCTTTTGCTTTGGATTTTTCTCCCTAGAGAGATCTCTCATTTGCATCTCCAATTTTTGAATGGATATGGTATGAGAGCCAACAAGCTCGGTCATGTTCCTCATAGAAGTGTCGGATTTTTCTTTATTTTGCAATACCCGTTCAAGCATACTTTCCAACCTAAACTCACTTGAGGAACCTTGATTGGAATATTGACCCTTTGGGGGAACATAGGGATTTGAACTCCGATTTGAGAAGTTGTTGTTGTTGTTCCAATTTCCTTGGTTTGAGCCACCTTGGTCATTTCGCCATTGTTGGTGGCCTTGCCCTTGCGGGTTTGGCCTCCATTGATTTTGTGGTCCTTGACCTTGGTATTGTTGCCTTTGATACCCTCCTTGAGAGTTGTTGACATAATTTGCTTCCTCAAAATCCTCAGTTGATACAGGTTGCACATTCTCAACCACATTTACCTTCTTCGTTTGGCTCTCGGTGAACATCTTTGTCAACACATTAACATTTGTAGCAAGCCCTGCAATCACTTGATCTCTCTCTTGATTTTTCCTTGATCATGTTGCTCAAGGACGGAGAGCCATATGTAATTCCACCTGTGGTGTCCTCAGAATGCCATACTTGATTATGCTTTGCCATTTTTTCAAGTATTTGTGTCACCCCTTGCAAATGATTTGTCCATGAAAGATCCGGTAGCTGCATTCTTGGCTATAGATTGGTTTATCGGATCCAAGCCCATGTAGAATTTCTCCAACAAAATAGAATATGGGAAACCATGGTTGGGGACCTCACCAAATATAATTTGAAACGATCCCATGCCTCATGTAGATGTTCTCCCGGTAATTTCTTGAAAAAGAAGATTTTATCCCGGAGCTCAAGCTTCTTAATTTGCGGGAACCATTTAGACAAGAAGGCTCGGACAAGTTTGGGCCAGGAATGAATGGAGTTTGGAGGAAGATTTTGAAGCCATTTCCTTGCATCCCCAGCTAGAGAGTACTTGAAGCATCTCAACCTTAGGGCATCATTAGAGACATTGTTCTGCTTATGCATTGCACACACACCCAAGAAGTTTCTAAGATGTTGTGTTGGATCATCATCAGTGGAATTCCTGAAAAACCCCTCCGCTTTGTGCATAAGGATTAAACCGTGTTCCACCTTGAAAGTTGTAGCGCCAATAGTAGGAGCTACAATAGCATTTGTATCCTCAATGTACTCCTCGATATCCGCAAAAGGATTTCCTTCCATTTCTGCCTCCACGTCTTCACCATATTCCGACATGTTTTCCTATCAACACCAAGCAAAATAAGCAAAGTATGATAGCATAGAATAAGACGTACAATAAATCACACACTAATTAGTAATTTTAAAACCGTATTCCCCGGCAACGGCGCCAAAATTTAATACGCTCAAATTACACTTTAATAAATAGTGTAAAGCGGTCGATGTCAAATATAATAACCCAACAAGGTTGGGGCCGAATCCCACAGGGAATAGGTGTGAAAAGGTTATTTGACTACTGTGTTACTCGACTAAAGTCGTAATTCTATCCAGTTAACCGTAACAAGAGTATGAATTGAGTTTGGTTTTAGGTAAAGGCTAATTTAAATGTTAAGAATGTAAATAATTTGATTAAAGAAACCAAGGTTGTGTCCCCATTAATGAAGTGTAATGCTATCGGTGTTAATATGATATATTTCTTATGGAAGGCCCTTTTTGATATGCAAATGATGTCTAAGTGACTACCCAATATTTTCCAATAGTTAGGTAGTATTTCCTATTTATGATTTTTTCAAATATAAAAGAGTTGCAATTAAGAACAATCAATTTATGCCAAATAAAACCCACTTATTCCTAAGCGATTTTATTAAACAAGGTTTAAAGCCTTGAGTCTTTGATATTTACTTCTACCAAATTCTACCCCACTTTCCCAAGCAAAGATAGAATTTAATGGCGCTTGTTAATGTTTGGAACCACCAACAATAAATGAAGAATGAGAGGTAAATAAATATCAACCAACCATTATATATATATTCAATGTTAAATACCCATTAACATAACACCCATTTAGGGTCCACAACCTTTGTATTTAAAGTTAGCTAATCATACTAAAAGATAAAAACAAGAGAAATTAAATGTCATAAAGCTTACAAAGTGAAAGATTCTTGACCCAAAAGCTTCCGAAAGAAAGGAATATTAATGCCTTGCATTGTAGCTTCAAAGTCTGACAAGATAGAGCCCACAAAACCCTAATAAATCTATTTATAGAGGGCCAAAAATCGAGACAAAAATCGGACCAATCTGCCCTGAAGTTGAATATGCAACCGCATTTCTGTCACATAACAGACACGCGGTTCGTATTTTTGACATGGCTATCGCAGATTGTAACCCTAGTTTCGCCTTCACCGCATTCATGGTTTGCGGTCCGCATTGTAGAAATGCGACCGCATCTTGCATCACATTTTCTTCCTTCAGTAGACTTCCTTTTTGGTTTGCGGTTACTTATGTGGCTCGCAAACAAGTTATGCAATTGCAGATGACACCGCATTTTTGACGCTGAACTTTGCCCAGAAGTCTGTCTTGATCTGCGATCTTGGTGTGAAATATGCGGCTCGCATGTGGGCTTTGCGATAGCATATCCACATCTGCAATTCCTTTTTGCTCTTTTCTTTTCTTTTTGTGGCTTTTTGAACTCTTTTCCATGCTCTTAGGTCCTTACACCTCATGCACTGCAAAAAGTAGTAAAATTACATAAGTACCAAGGGAAATTGCATTTAAAACAAGTTAAAATCTAGGCAATTAGTATCAAAATGTGCCGAAATTCTCCGGCACATCAGAGAGCTTCGCATATGTGAAACAATTATCCACTTTTGCGAAGGTGGGCAGTTCGCAATTGCGATATAAATACGGCATTTGCAACATCATTAGGACTGATGCACTGATCGCATTTGGGATCCGTGTGTTGGATTTGCAGGCGTTGCATTTGCGAATAAATATTCGCAAATACAATGCCTGCAGTTGGGTAAAAGAGGGGAAAGACGGGATTTAGCTCATTTTACATTATTTCTTAACCCTAAACACTCTAGAGGCAATTTTTTGAAGAATCTTTTCTTCCTAAATTCATGGGTAAACAACTCCAATTCGTTTTCCATCAATTCCCCGTTATTGTTTATGAGTTTTTAATATCAAATCTAGTAATTTAATGGTAGCAATTAAGGGTTTTGGGTAGACTTTAGGAATTTTATAAAATTGACATTTAGACCTCAAATTGAGGACGAATTTCGAGATAAATCACATAACCAGGCTCGGAGTGAATGGGTAATCGGGTTTTGGTCCGAATCTCGGATTTCGACGAAGCGGGCCCGGGTTGACTTTTGTTGACTTTTCTTGCCAAATTCATGAGTAGTTTCTAAAGCTTATTTTGAATTGTTTGAACGATAATTGGCTAGATTTAGTTGGTTTTGAGACTTGTTCGAAAGAAAAAGTCATGGTTGAGTATTGATTTGATTGCGAATGAGGTAAGTGTTGTGTCTAACTTTTACTTGAGGGAATAAGGACTTGTTAGTTTATTTGTTATGTGAATTATGTGAGAAAATAATGTATATGTGAGGTGACAAATGTATATGCGCCGTCATGGGTTAAAGCATGCGTATTGGACTATTTACCTTTACGTCATCACTTATTCCATGTTATCTCTTGTTATATGATCTGATTGCTACATGATCTTACTTGTTATCGATGCTTTACTGGTTACCTGTCAATTAGCTATTACCTATTTTGATTTATTCATTTTTCGCTCAATAACTGCTTACCTGCTATATGTTCCTACCTATATTAATTGTAAATCTTCATTGTCTCATGTCTTTACTTACCTTTACTGTGTTTACGTTACTCGTTGCACTTTATCATGTAATACCCGATTGTGTAAGTCGTTTAGCTTTTCTTGTACTTATTAATTGTCGAGGTTTGTGATTACGAGTTATTAGTTATCCTCCGTTTGTACTGGTAGTTCCTTGATGTTTCGTAGGCTTTATTTCCCTTTTTGTGTTGAGCCGTTATTGGTTGTGTTAAGTTTTTTGTGTTTAGGAGTTGATATTAGGAACGGGTTACGCATCACAACATTTTTGAAATGAATTGATAATGGGGACGGGCGCCGCAACAAATTTTAATATATTGGGATTGGGTTGCATGCTGCAATTAATAATGTGAAATGATATTGCGATCGTGTTGCATGCTGCAATAGAGTATGATGTGTCGTAGCTGTCTGTAGTTGTAGTGGTTTATCTCGGTACTATAATATGAGGTTTGAGATGATATTATTCTGGGGCCCTTTGTTAGTTGGCCTTCTGGTCCCATACTTGCTTTATCTACATTTCTATTTTCTGTTATTATTATTATTCGTACAGGTTTATAATGAGCGTTCTGTCATAACCTTATAAATACTTCTTTGAGGTCAGGATCGACAGTTACAAAGTACATGGAGTCGGTTGTACTCATACTACACTTTTGCACTTCTTGTGTAGATCCCGGTGTTGGTCTTACCGGAGTGTAGAGGAGACTACTTGAATCTGACTACTACATAAGACTTAAGGTAGAGATGCTCGGCGTTCGCAGTTCCTGAAGTCTCCTTCTATCTTGTTTTTACTGTTATTCTAGTTTCACACGGTTGCATTTTTCAGACCATGTTTGTAATATCCTAGATGCTCATGTACTGGTGACACCAGATTTTTGAGATTATTATAAAGTGTTATATTTATGGATTTATCAGATGTATTTCAGTATTTATCAATCATTAATTAACATTATTACTGCTATGCTTTTAAACTGTTAAAAATGGTTAATTACTTAGCTAACGTTGGCTTGCCTAGCAAGTGAATGTCAGGTGCCATCACAGCCCCACAGTTGGGATTTCAGGTCATGACACTAAGGTGAATTTCAGAGAATCGAGCACCTTAATTCGATTTAGACATCAGTATTAAACATTAGTTTGTTGGATTGAGCCGGAGTATTAATCTGAAAATGACATGCACAGTCATTGGCAAATCATAAAGATGGAAGAACTGAAATGCAATGACCTAATCGATCGTTTTAAGTTTTAGTATGATGACCCGATAGTTCGTTTGGAGAACTAGCCTTAATTTTTGTGTTCCGAGACTTCTTCTAGCTTCCTTTGGTATTTAAGTGGTTGAGCATGATGAGTAGAAAGTGTGAGACAGTGAGATTGAGTACTCTGAGAGTGTGAGTACATGACTTCATCACTGAGATACATTGCATTTGACATGCGTACTTGAGATACATGCATGGAGATGCATTTCTTTCTGCCACACCGGTTTTGGTGTCATTCATGATTCATCTTCATATTGACATGTAGGCATAGATATGTATTTTCCTCATGCTATTTGATAATGAAACATCTTATCTGTTGTTGAAAAGGTTTTTGAGAAAAATCACAGTTTTCAAACTTACTCATATATTTTGGTGATTTTATTAAAAGATTTGGCTTTTCACTGATATACTTGAAAAGCATGCCTATTTTTCTGGAACTGTGAATGAGTTGAGCATTTTATCTCTGAGCTACTTCTTTTATTACTTCCATTATGCTGTTATGAACACTTGTTGGCTATTGGTGTTAGACCCCGACCTGTGTTCCAGCTCGTCACTACTTTCAATCTAAGTTTAGGTTTGTTACTTACTGAGTACATAAGGTCGGTTGTACTCATACTACACTTCTGCACCTTGCATGCAGATGTTGGATGCTGATGTGATCGACGTGAGCTGGATTTGAAGACGTACCTACGTTCCGGTTGTAGCTGCCTCTTGTTCAAGGTAGCCTTAGATTTATAAACGTCTGTTTATGTACATTTCGAACAGATGATTTATTTATTTCATACCATCTTTGTAAATTCTAATCTTAGAAACTCGTGGTTTGTACTACCAGTCCTTGGGAAATTCTTGTATAAAAGCAGTTGTATTTTTATTTCTTTTCTTATAAAACTCATTTAAATTGGATGGTTGTTAATGGGCTTACCTTACGGGTTGAGTTAGGTTCCATCAATACTAGGTGGATTTTGGGTCGTGACACTCTCACACCTCCTGACTGGGACATCTGTGCTTCTCCTCTTAACATGTCCGAGCCATCTCAGCCTCGCCTCTCACATCTTTTCCTCCACAGGGGACACTTTTACCTTGTCTTGAATAACTTCATTCCTAATTCCATCTAACCCAATATGCCCACATATCCATCTCAACATCCTAATTTTAGCTACTTTCATCTGCTGGACATGGGAGTTCTTGACTGGCCAGCACTCTACCACATACAATATAGTCGGTCTAACCACTACCTTGTAGAACTTACCCTTAAGTCTCAACGACACATTCTTAGGGTAGAAGACATCGGAAGCGAGCCTTCACTTTATCCACCCTATTCCGATACGATGTGATACATCCTCATCAATCTCCCCATCATTCTAAATTATAGACCCTGGATGCTTGAAACTCTCTCTCCTGGGATGACTTACATATCAATCCTCACATCCCCGTTCGCTTCCTGGGTAACACCGTTGAACCTGCACTCCAAGTATTTTGTCTTGGTCCTGCTCAACTTGAAACCTATAGACTAAAGGGCATGTCTCCAAACCTCTAGCCTCTCATTAACACCACCTCGCGTCTCATCAATCAGGACTATGTCATCTCCAAATAACATGTACTAAGGCACCTCCACTTGAATGTGTCGTGTCAATGCGTACATTGCCAAGGAAATCAAAAACGGGCTAAGTGTTGATCCCTAATGCAATCGCATCTCAACTAGGAAGTACTTAGAGTCTTCTCCTGCTGACCCATGTCTTAGCTCCATCATACATGTCCTGGATCACTCTAATATACACTACATGCACTCTCTTAGCCTCCTAACATCTCCATAGGACCTCTTTTGGGACTTTGTCATAAGCTTTTTCCAGGCCAATGAACACCATATTCAAATCCTTCTTTATCTCCCTATATTGCTCCACTAGTCTCCTCACAATGTGGATTACTTTAGTAGTCGACATCCCGACATGAATCCAAGCTGGTTCTCGTAAATGGACACACTCCTCCTCATCCTCCCTTCAATCACCCTCTCCCAAACTTTCATCGTATGGATTAACAACTTGATACCCCTATAATTATTGCAGTTTTGGATATCCTCCTTGTTCTTGTACAACGGAATCATCGTACTCCGCCTCCACTCTTCAGAAATCTTTTTTGTCGTAAAAATGACGTTAAACAGCCTAGAAAGCCATTCCAAGCCTGCCTTACCTACGCTCTTCCAAATTCCATAGGGATCTCGTCTGGCCCGGTCTCTCTACCCTACTCATCCTATGCGTAGCCCCTTCAACCTCCCCCACTTATTTGCGTCTACAGTACCCAAAATCACGATGATGCTCTGAGTACTCCAACTCGCCCATGCACAATGCTCCTATCCCCCTCTTCATTATGGAAGTAATTAGTCAAAAGTTTTAAAAAGGAATTGCAACATTAAATTTAAAAGTCAAGACTTTTATTTATTGCTAAAAACCCTAATGTATGGTCTTTGCCTATTATTTATCTTGTCCATTAGTCTGGTACTATCTCCCAAAAGCAACGAACGATCAATTATTATTATTATTACTTTGCAAATACAAAGAAAATTCATTCTCCTCCATAGCAACAAGTTCAGAGTTCAAATTGTAGGTTAGTCATCCTTTTTGTTCCTCCATGTAGAAAACTTTATTCTTTTCAACCCAAGTTATTTGTGCTTGTAAGTAACGTATAATGGATTATTTTGACTAGTTTTTTATGGTAATAAAGCACATCTATATACATTTTTCACTTATTTATAGTTTTCTTTAGTTTTTATGCAATTTTACCTATTTAAAAATATACACTCTAGTTATATTATTTTATAAAGCATAAAACAATAAATACCGATGAGGCTTATGCCTCGCTGAGGCATATATAAAACGCCTCGCCTTACGCGCACTTCATTGAGGTTAGGCTCGACACTTACAGAGTACATGGGGTCGGTTGTGCACATAATGCACTTCTGCACTTCTTGTGCAGATCCTGGTGTTGGTCCCAGCTGTGCGTAGAGGAGTTCGCTCAGATTCGACTTGCCCAGGAGACTTCAGGTAGAGCTGCTCCGCATTCACAGTCCATGAAGTCCCTTTCTATTCGGTGTTCACTATTTACTTTGCTTCAAACAAATGTATTTCATTCAGACCGTATTTTTTGTATTCTAGTTGCTCATGTACTTGTGACTCTGAATTTCTGGGATTAGTATTGATTGTGTTACTTATGTCTTTATCACATGTATTTCATATTATTTTAGTTTTGAATTATTAGTGTTCTGCTTTTAAATTGCTAAAATTGGTTAATTCTGTGGTTGACGTCAGCTTGCCTAGCAAGTGGATGTTAGGTGCCATCACGGCCCCGTGTTTGAGTTTCTAGGTCGTGACAAGTTGGTATCAGAGCACTAGGTTTCCTAGGTCTCACGCGTCATGAGAAAGTTTAGTAGAGTCTAGAGGATCGGTACTGAGACGTCTATACTTATCTTCACGAGGCTATAGGGCTTTAGGAAATGTCAGTTCTTTCTTTTTCTATCGTGCGACTTTATTCTATCGCTAAAGTTTGAATCATTCTATTCTTGTTCTTTCACAGATGGTGAGGACACACACAGAGTCCAGAGCCGAGCAGGAGCCGGAACCCTAGGTTGCAGCCACTACAAGGGATAGAGGCTGACGCTGAGGTAGAGCCTGAGGCAGAGCTCAACCTAGAGTCCCCATAGCGCCATACATTGCAGAGCCTTAGATCAAGCAGGAGGAGGTCCAGTTGAACCAGCTCAGGTCCTAGAGGGCTTCATTGCCACCTCAATACTTTAGGATGCTCTAGTCAGTTTGGTAGGTTTCATGGAGAGCATGGCCCAGACCTGTGCATTTCCTGTAGCACCAGCCATGTCTCAGGCTGGGGAAGGGGCTCAGGCAGATGGCTCACGGATATCAGACTTTGGCAGTTCCAACAGTTGGAGCAGTTCAGCCTGTCATTGTTATACAGCCCAAGGAGGGACCCACTATGTCATCCGAGCAACTAAAGAGGTTGGATAAGTTCACCAAGCTCTTTCCTATTCATTTAAGTGGTACAACTTTTGAGGACCTAAAGGATTTCTTAGACCGTTTCCATGAGATGTTGCCCAACGTGGGTATTGCGTAGTCTAATGGAGTTGGCTTTGTAGTGTTTCAGATGCATGGTTCCCCCAAGAGGTGGTGGCAGGACTATGCTCGCGCTAGACCAGCAGGTTCACCTCCACTCACTTGGGATCAATTCTTATAGATATTCTTGGAGAAGTTCATCCCTTTTACTTTGAGAGAGGACTACCAGAACCATTTTGAGTGTATACAGCAGGGTAGCATGACTGTCACCCAGTATGAGACCAGATTTTTGGACCTATCTCGCCATGAATTTATCTTGATCCCTACTGAGAGGGATAAGGTGAGGAGACTTATAGATGGTCTTACTTATGGTATCAGGCTGCAGATGGATAGAGAGACAGAGGATGATATTTCTTTTACTCGGGTTGTAGAGATTGCTAGACGGATTGAGAGGATTCGTGTCAGGGCAAAGAGACGGAATCAAAAAAATGACCTCGTCATTTTGGTGGTTTCAGTGGTGCCTCATCTAAGGGCGGGGGTTCATTTGGTAGAGGCCATTCTCCCTGGCTGATTCAGTCAGCACTTCAGGTAGCACATGGTGTTTCGGGCAGTCGTGGTTCTTATGGGTCGCATCTCGAGCGGCCAGTATTCAGCACACCTTCAGCTACTATTAGTGCATCTCTGCTACAGAGTTACTACGGTGGTCTTTTAGGTCATTAGGGATCATCTCGGATTTAACAGTTACGCCAACTACGAGATTGCTTTGAGTAAAGCGATGCAGGTCATATCAGGAGGTATTGTCCTAGATTGAGCAGAAGCATACCACAACAGGGTACTCGTGCCATAATTCTGGCATAGGTTGTTCCACCACCCACTAAGCTAGTTAGAGGCGGGCGTCAGGCAGCCCGCGATGGTGGTCAGGCCATTAGAGGTGGAGGCCAGCTAGTTAGAAGCCATCCGAGAGGAAGAGGTGAGATTGGTGCGGCTCAGCCTCGTTGCTATGATTTCCTAGCTAGACCTGAGGAAATGTCATATGATACGGTCATTATAGGTGTTTTTGCAGTTTTCCATAAAGATCCATCAGTTTTATTTGATCAAGGCTTTACTTATTCGTATGTGTCATCAAATTTTGATTCATATTTGGATATATCTCGTAATTATTTGAGTGCTCTTGTTTATATGTCTATGCATGTTTGGGATTCTATTGTGGTATACTGTATTTATCAATTTTCTGTGGTCTCAATCAGGCTTTATGAGACTAGGGTAGACCTTCTATTACTCAGTATGATAGACTTTGACATGATCTTAGGCATGTATTGGTTGTCTCCATATCAAGTTATCTTGGATTGTCACGCAAAGACTGTGACATTAGCCATGCCAAGGTTGCTTCAATTGGAGTGGAGAGGGACTACTGTGCAGTCCACTATCAAGGTCATTTCATATATGAAGGCTCGACGTATAGTCGACAACGGGTGTCTAGCATATTTGGCCCTTATCCGTGATGTCATTTGGCTTGACTAATGCCCAGGCAGCCTTTATGGATTTGAATAACCGGGTGTTCAAGCCTTATCTGGATTCTTTTGTGATTGTCTTCATTGATGATATCTTGGTTTACTCCCACAGTCGAGAGGAGCATGGTCAACATATGCGGATCTTACTTTAGACACTGAGGAATCATCAGTACATGCCACACTCTCAAAGTGTGAGTTCAGGTTGGACTCAGTTGCTTTTTTGGGTCATGTTGTATCTTCCAAGGGCATTAAGGTGGATCCGAAGAAGATTGAGGCAGTTCAGAACTGGCCCAGACCTACTTCAGCTATAGAGATTCAGAGCTTATTGGGTTTGGTTAGTTACTATCACCGGTTTGTGGAGGGGCTTTCATCTGTCTCAGCCCCATTGACCATGTTGACCCAGAAAGGTACTCTTTTCAGATGGTCCACCGAGTGTGAGTTAAGCTTTTAGAAGCTCAAGACTGCATTGACTATAGCCCCATTGTTGGTTTTTCCTACAAGATTTGGATCTTACACTGCGTATTATGATGCATCAAGTATTGGGCTTGGCGCGGTATTGGTGCAGGATGGTAGGGTGATTGCCTACGCGTTTCGACAGTTGAAGGTTCATGAGAAGAATTACCCTGTGCGTTACTTAGAGTTGGCAACCATTATTGACGTGTTGAAGATTTGAAGGCACAATCTATAAGATGTTCAATGTGAGGTCTACACTAACCATCAGAGTCTCAAACACCTGTTCAAGTAGAAGGACCTTAATTTGCAGTATTGGAGATGACTAAAGTTGTTGAAAACTATGATATCACCATATTATATTATCCTAGGAAGGCCAATGTTGTGGCCGATGCATTGAGTAGGAAGGCAGAGAGCATGGGCAGTTTGGCATATTTACCAGCAGTAGAGAGGCCATTAGCTATGGATGTTCAGGCTTTGGCCAATCGGTTCGTAAGATTGGATGTTTTGGAGTCCAGCCAGGTTCTTGCTTGTGTAGTGGCACAGTCATTGTTGTTGGAGCATATCAAGGCTCGCTAGCTTGATGATCCTTACTTGTTCGTGTTAAAGGACACAGTGCAGCGGGATGGTGCCAAGGAGGTTGTGACTGGAAGTGTTATGCGGCTTCACGACCGGATATGTGTTCCAAATGTTGATAGGTTGAGAGTGTTTATCCTTGAGGAGGCTCACAGTTCGCGCTATTCTATTCACCTAGGTGTCACGAAGATGTACAGTGACTTTAAACAACATTATTGGTTGGGGGAGGAGGGGGGGGAAGAAGAAGAAAGATATTGTTGCTAATGTCTCTCGATTTTTGCATTGTCAATAGGTGAAGTACGAGCACCAGAAACTAGGTGGATTGACTTAGAGATTTGAGATATCGGAGTGGAAGTGGGGCGTATCACTATGGATTTTGTGGTAGGCTTACCATATACCTTGAGGGAATATGATGCATTTTGGGTTACTATGGACGGGTTGACTAAGCCCGTACACTTCATTCCGGTGATGACCACCTATTCTTCGGAGCATTTGGCTCAGATATACATCCGATAGGTTATCTGCCTGCACGGTGTGCCTACTTCTATCATTTTTTACCGAGGTATGCAGTTCACATCGCATTCTTTGAGAGCCATGCAGCATGACTTGGTTATGCGAGTCGAGTTGATTATCACATTTCATCCTCAGATTGATGGACTATCCGAGCACACTATTCAGATCTTGGGGGACATGTTATGTGCCGCTGTTTTTTATTTCGGAGGTTCATGGGACCAGTTCTTACCTCTAGCAGAGTTCGCCTACAATAATAACTATCAGTCAAGCATCCATATGGCTTCCTATGAGTCCTTATATAGGAGGCAATGTTGTTCCCTGATTGGTTGGTTTGAGCCCGGAAAGGCTTGATTGTTGGGCACTGATTCGATCCGTAATGCTATAGAAAGGGTTAAGGTGATTCAGGAGTAAATACGTGCAGCCCAGTCCAGGCAAAAGAGTTATGCGGACTGAAAGGTTCGAGATGTGGTATACATGGTAAATGAGAAGTTTCTTCTCCGAATGTCGCCTATGAAGGGGATGCGGCTTGGGAAGAAGGTCAAGTTGAGCCCAAGGTTCATTGGTCCGTTTGAGATCTCAGAGAGAGTTGGGGAGGTTGCTTATAGGCTTGCATTATCTCCTAGCCTAGTAAGGGTATATCTAGAATTTAATGTCTCCATGATTCGAAAGTGCCATGAGGATAGATCGCATGTTTTAGGCTTCAGCACAATGCAGCTTGATGAAAATTTAGCCTATGAGGAAGAGCCGATGGCTATTCTAGACCGGTAGGTTCATAGGTTGAAATTCAAGAATTTTCCTTCTTTGAAAGTGCAATGAAGAGTTCAGCCAATTGAGGAGGGTATGTAGGAGTCCGAGTATGATATAAGGAGTAGATACCCCCATCTCTTTAACAGTGCAGGTACTTTTCTATGTTCATTCGAGTTGACCACGGTCAACAATTTTGTTGAACAACCTCGGATAGTTTACACTTGTGTGCATGTTTGATTTGGAGCCCGAGGGGCTCAGGTGAGCTTCAGATGCATAACAGACTCAATTATCACATTTGTGGAGACATGTTCACAATTGTGGACATTCCGGGATCGCTTTTAGGACGGCTTGGTCGCTTTTTGTCGCATTTGTGGCTGATGCAGGCTGGGGACGCCGATCTCATTTGAGACCTATGTTTCGCGTTTTCGATTGTCGCAATTGCGAATATAAGTTCACAATTACAATACTTGTAGCTAGATAAAAAGAGGGAAAAATCGAGACTTAGCTCACTTCACTCTATTTTTCAAACCTAAACGCTCTAGAGGCGATTTGTTTTAGAGCTTTTCATTCCAAAATCATTGGTAAGCAACTTTAACTTGTTTTCAACCAATTCCCATTACTTTTCATGGATTTTTAACATCAAATATAGGAATTTCATGGTAGAAATTAGTGGTTTCAGGTAGAACTTAGGGATTTTGTAAAATTGAGATTTACACCTCAAATTGAGGTTGGATTTCGAAATAAATCACATAACGAGGCTCGAGGGTGAATAGTTAATCGGGTTTTGTTCTGAATCTCAGATTTCAACGAACTGAATCCGAGGTTAAGCTTTTGTTGACATTTCAAAAATAATCAAAATTGAACTTTTTTCATTCGTGGGTAGTTTCTAAAGCTTATTTTGAATTGATTGAATGATATTTGTCTAGGTTTTGTTGGTTTGGAGGCTTGTTCAAAAGAAAAAGTCGTGATTGATTGTCGAGTTGGTTGCGCAACAAGGTAAGTGTCGTGTCTAACTTTGAGTAGAGAAAATTAGGACTTGTTTGGTCTATTTGCTATGTGAATTATGTGTTGGGATGGTGTTTATATGAGGTGATGAGTGCATATGGATTATCATGGGTTCGAGCATGTGGTTTGGCTATTTACCTTTATGTCATCATTTATTCTATGTTATATCTCATTACATTCTTTGATTGCTACATGTCATTACTTTGTTATTCACGTTTTATTTGTTATCTGTCTTTTAGTTTTTAACTTTTCGATTTATTCATTTCTCGCTCAATATCTGCTTACCTGCTATGTGTTTCTACCTGTATTAATTGTATATCTTCATTACCTCATGTCTTTATCAGCCTTTATAGTCTTTACATTACTTGGTGCACTTTATACATTACATCCGATTGTGTGAGTCCTTTAGGTATTTCGATATTAACGAATTGTCGAGGTTTGTGAATATGGAGTATTGGTAATTCTCTGTTGTACAGGTAGTTCCCTGATATTCTATATGCTTTAGTTTCCTTGTGCTGAGACTACGGGATTTGGTTGTGTTGAGTTAGTTATGTTAATGAGTTGATATTGAGAATGGGTTGCATGCCGAGAAGTATTGAAATGAATTGATAATGGGATCGGGTTGCACGCCGCAACAGGTTTTGATATGATATTGGAATCGGGTTCCACGCCGCAACAAATATTGTGATAAATGTTGAGATCAGGTTGCGCACCGCAACAGAGTATGCTGTGTTGTAGTTGTTTGTAGATGTAGTGCTTTATCTCATTAATGTGGTATGAGGTTATGAGATGATGTTATTATGGGGCCCTCTACTAGATGACCTTTGGGTCCCGATCTTATGAGTTTACTGCTTTACTATATTTCTGTCTTTCCTTTATTATTATTCGTACAGGTTTATAGTGAGTGTTCTGTCATAGCCTCGTCACTACTTTGTCGAGATTAGGCTTGACATATACAGAGTACATTGTGTCAGTTGTACTCATACTACACTTCTGCACTCCTTGCGCAGATCTCGGTGTTGGTCCCGACGGTGCGTAGAGGAGTTCGCTTGGATCTGACTTGCCCAGGAGACTTGAGGTTGAGTTGCTAGGCTTTTGTAGTCCCTGAAGTCCCCTTCTATTATGTCTTTACTGTTTATTTTGCTTCAAACAGATGTATTTCATTCAGACCATATTTGTAGTATTCTAGTTTCTCATGTACTTGTGAATCCAAATTTCTAGGATTAGTATAGATTGCATTTACTTATGTCTGTATCACATTTATTTCATATTATTTCTGCTTTGAATTATTAATTTTCTACTTTTGAATTGTTAAATTTGTTAATTCTATGGTTGACGTCAGCTTGCCTAGCAAGTGGATGCTAGGCGCCATCACGGCCCCATGGTTAGGGTTCCGGGTCATAACATTTAGAACTTCATTCCCCTATTTGAGACTTTTCGTAAGTTTATTTGATATTTTATGACTTGCGGGTATGGATAATCCAGGTCAAGATAGGTTCAGAAGTGATTTGAAATACTTAGTTCCTAACAAGAGACTTAAAGTTAATAGAGTTGATCAAAGTCAACATTTGCGGTTAAAGGGCTCGAACTAGTAATTTGAAGTTTCTAGTAGATTTGTATGATGATTTTAGACTTGCACATATGTTTGAATAGATCTTGGGTAGCTCGAAGAAGGATTTGATGCATTTGGGTAAAAATTAGCAGTTTGAAGAATTTTAGAGTTCTTAAGTTTGACTTGGGATTGACTTTTGTGTTATTGCAATTCGTTTCATGTTTCGAGCCTTTGGATAGGTCCATATAGGTTATTTCAACTTGTTCGAATGGTTTAGAGGTGGTCGAATGAGTTTGAGAGTGATTCAGACCTATTATGTGAAATTGGAACTTGAAGGGAAAGTTCATATTTTGGTTTGGATCTTGATTCTTGGATGTGATGTTTTGGAATATATTTTGAGCTCTTGAGCAAGTTCGTATAGGGTATTTGGACTTTTAGGATATATTGTAGGGTCCCAAGGGGCTCGGATGAGTTACGAGGTGCTCGGGGAGAGTTTTCAAGGGAAAAAATACCAGCAATAATTGCACCAGTAGCCACTTAAGCCATTTTCTGCAATTTCAACTATTCTACATCACTTAGTATAAATAACTTCATTTCATGCTTAAGGGTTTATGTTATTATTTTGGAAGCTAGAGAGCTTGGGTTGAGGTAATTTTTGAGGGAATTTTAATCTACTTCACCGGGGCAAGTAATCCTAACTCGTATTAATGAGTTTACATGATTCTATCTCTAGGTTTAACATCAAACATGGGATTTAAAAAGTAAAGTTTGGGCTTTTATTAAAAAAATTAAATAATGTATTTTATGGTTTTTGAGTATCAATTTGGACTCAAATTTAAAAACTAATTATATATTTGAACTCGGGGTGAGTGAAATTCGACCTTGAGCTCGGGTTGACTTTTTGTTGACTTTTGAGATTTTAATAAAGATTGAAAATTAGTATTGGAGTTAATTTTTATGGCTTTTGACCTTGCTGAGTATTATTGGCTAGATTTTTAACATTGAGAGGTTGAAGACAGAGTGTAGGTTGGAAGGTTGAACCTTATTCCGAATAGGGTAAGTATCCTGGCTAATCTCTCCAACCATGAATGCAGAATCGTGAACCTTCCGATCTGCATAACTCTTCTGTCTAGATTGGGCTGTACAAAGCCGATCCTGGATCAACATGACCTTCTCCAAGGCATCTCGAACCAAATCTATGACTAATAACAACGCCTCTCCTGGCTCAAACCAACCAACTGGAGAATGACATTGTCTCCCATATAGGGCCTCATAAGGAGCCATTTGAATACTCGATGGGTAGCTGTTGTTATAGGTAAACTCAGCAAGCGGAAAGAAATGATCCCAAAAACCCCTGAAATCCATAACATAGGAACGAAGTAAATCCTCCAATATCTGAATGGTGCACTTGGACTATCCGTCCATCTGGGGGTGAAATGTTATACTTAACTCAATACGTGTGCCTAGATGACGCTGTACAGCTCTCCAGAAATGTGATATGAACTGGGTGTCCTGGTAAGAGATGATGGATACCGGCATGCCATGAAGTAGGACAATCCTGCTGATATAGATCTGAGCCAGCTGCTTTGACGAATAGCTAGTACTACCTGAATGAAATGAATCGACTTGGTCAACCTATCCACAATTACCCATACAACATCAAATTTGTTCTGAGTCTGTGGGAGCCCAACAACAAAATCCATGGCAACACGCTCCCATTTCCACTCGGGAATCTCAAATCTTTGAAGCAAACCGCCCGACTGCTGATGCTCATACTTCACCTGCTGACAATTTAGGCACCAAGAAACATACTCCGCTATGTCTTTCTTTTTCCTCCTCCACCAATAGTGTTCCCTAAAATTCTAATACAACTTAGCGGCACCCGGATGAATGGAGTACTGCGAACTGTGGGCCTTCTCAAGAATCAACTCACATAACCCATCCACATTGGGCACACATAATTGGCCTTGCATTCCTAACAAACCATTATCTCCGATAGAAACCTCCTTGGTATCGCCATGCTAAACCGTGTCCTTGAGGACATGCAAATGGGGGTCGTCATACTAATGCTCACTAATGCGGTCATGTACAGAAGACCAAGAAACAATGGAAGCAAGAACTCGATTGGACTCCAAACCATCCAATCTAACAAATTGGTTGGCTAAGGCCTGAAAATACAATGCTAATGGCCTCTCCGCTACTGGTAGATATGCTAAGCTGCCCAAACTCTCCGCTTTCCAACTCAAGGCAACTGCCACCACATTGGTCTTCCCGGGATGATATAGAATAGTAATATCATACTCCTTAAGAAAATCTAACAAACTTCGCTGCCACAAGTTAAGATCTTTCTGTTTGAACAGATGTTGAGGACTCCGGTGGTTGCTAAAGACCTCACAAGGAACACCATACAGATAGTGCCGCCAAATCTTCAACGCATGAACAATAGCTGCCACTTTCAAGTCGTGGACTGGATAATTCTTCGCATGAGTCTTCAACTACCGAGACGCATAGACAATAACCCTACCGGATTGCAACAACACCACGCCAAGGCCAACACGTGACCCATCACAGTACACAATGTAAGACCCCTAGCCCATGGGTGACACCAATACTGGGGTTGTTGTCAAAGCAATCTTGAGCTTTTGAAAGATCGCCTAACACTCTTCGGATCATCTGAATAGAGCACCCTTCTGGGTCAATCTGGTCATAGGTGTAGCAATAGATGAGAAACCCTCTACGAAATGGCGATAATACCAGGCTAAACCAAGAAAACTCTTAATCTCAGTAGCTAAAGATGGTCTGGGCCAACTCTGCATTGCTTCAATCTTCTTCGGATCTATCTTGATCCCCTCACTCGATACTACATGACCCAAAAATGCCACCGAATCAAGCCAAAATTCACACTTCGAGAATTTTGCATACAACTTCTTCTCTCTCACGGTATGAAGCACGATCATCAAGTGTTGCTCATGATTTTCCTGGCTGCGGGAATATACTAATATGTCATCAATAAACACAATGAAGAATAAATTAAGATATGGCTGGAATACATTGTTCATCAGGTGCATAAATATTCTTGGGATGTTAGTCAACCCAAATGACATCACGAGGAACTCCTAGTGACCATACTGAGTCCTAATGCAGTCTTTGGAATATCGGATCCCGAATCTTGAGTTGATGATAACTGAATCGCGAATCAACATTTGAGAACACTATGCACCCTGTAGCTGATCAAATAAGTCATCAATGCATGGTAATAGATACCTGTTCTTCACTGTAACCTTGTTCAATTATCGATAATCGATACACATGCGCATAGAACCATCCTTCTGCTTCACGAACAAGACTGTAGCACCCCATGGTGACATACTATTCCGAGTGAAACCCTTATCAAGCAACTCTTGCAACTGGTCCTTTAACTACTTTAACTCCATTGGAGCCATACGATATAGTGGAATATAAATGGGCTGAGTGCCTGGCAACAAGTCAATACAAAAATTAATCTCCCTATCGGGCTACATGCCCGGAAGATCTGCTGGAAATAGATCTGGGAAGTATCTCACAACCGAAACAGACTCAACGGTTGGAGTATCAGCACTGACATCTCTCACAAAGGCTAGATATGGACACAACCCTTCTCAACCATCCGCTAAGCCTTTAGAAATGACACAACCCTGCTAGGACCATAATCCAATGCACCCTCCAATCTAACCGTGGCAAACCTGGCATAACCAACGTCACAGTCTTGGCGTGATAGTCCAGAATAGCATGATAGGGAGAAAACCAGTCCATTCCCAATATAACATCAAAGTCTACCATACTAAGTAACAATAGATCAACTCTGGTCATAAAAACCACCACTAACAACTAAACACGACTGATACACACTGTCCACAATAATGGAATCTCCCACAAGCATGGATACATAAATAGGAGAACTCAAAGAATCATGAGATATATCATAATACGGAGAAAGGTAAGATGACACATATGAATAAGTGGATCTCGGATCAAATAAGAATGATGCATCTCTATGGCAAACCGGAACCATACCTATGATGACTGTGTCTGAAGCAACTGCCTCAGTCCTACCCGAAAAAGCATAGAATCTGGCTTGGCCTCCCCCTGTAGGACGACCTCTACCCGCCCGTCCCCACCCCTAGCTGGCTCTCTGCGTGGAGCGGCAACTAGGGCAGCAACCATGGCCTAAGAAGTCTAGGGACCTGACTGGATCTGTGGAGCCTGAGTAGAATAAGGGGGTGCACCCTTCCTATGTCTGGGGCAGTCTCTAACCCTATGACGGGTATCACCACACTCAGAGCAAGCTCTTGGTGGGTGTGGATGCTAGGACTGGCTTGGGCTTGGTCGGTTGGATTGACCCCTGTAGGCACCCCGTGCAGGAGGTGCAATAGAAAGTGCTTGAGCAAAATGTGCAACTAGAGACCTCAGAATAACCGAAGCACCACTAGAAGCTAGAAGTGCTGAGCGAATTACACGGCTCACATAGCCTTTACCATGACGGGTTGTAGCTACAACGTAGCATTGTATGAATGAAAATACAACAGGAAGTGAAGATAAGGGAAAGTGACTCAGAGGCCTGCAAATTCCAAGCAGCTATACCTTGAAGTCTCCGGATAGCAGCTAACAGACGATCCCTATCATCCGGCACGAGCAAACATACCAGGATCTTCCCAAAAAGATATGCAGGAGCATAGTCTGAGTACACCACAACAGTACCAAGTAAGTATCAAGCCTAACCTCGGCAGAGTAATGACGAGGTCACCTACTAGGATATAAATAAATAGCATGAAAACATAATAAGGATAAATAATGGAAGGTAGAGAAATAATTAATATGAAACAAGTTAATAACATGAACTAATACTGGAATTATAAGAATCACAACCGAGATACCGCCTCGTATTCACAATTTAGAATCTCAATCACAATCGTTTCTTATATCGCCGCGTGAGCCTTACATTTGAAATAGTTTTGAAAAATAGTTTTCCGGATAGCTACACGCACTATAGCCCACCTTATGACGTTGCATGGCTTCACATAATTCCCTTACAAGCAACGCACACATAAGTCACATCTTATGCCGCTGCATGCACATAAATCCCTAGTCTTATACCGCCGCATGAGCGTCAATATCACATCACCATAGCAACTCATACCACAAGTGCCCATATGTCACAACTTGCCAATAATCAACAATAGCAATGTTTCCACAACATTAGCCCATGGCTCAACTACATTGTGAACAAGAGTATCAACAACAACAATGAATGTAAAATTCTCAACAAGAAAGATGTCCCAACAATAAACAATTTCACCTCAACATGATAATGGCTTCCACAACATCAACACCAATAACTCAACAATGAGAGAGAGAGAATGTATAACCACGATATTAGATAAGAACAACTCATAATGGAAGAGGTAACATGTAACAATGTCTTCAAATAATGACAATCGGCAATGAAAGAGATAACATGAACAATAAAAGAGGCAATAAGTTCAACTACGCATGAGAGCAATTTATCAATTAGGATGTAGAACAAGTATTAACGAGTCATTTAAGGCATTTAAGGATAGACTAACACAAGTAAGAATAAATTGACTATGAAAATTTAGAACATGATATGACAATTCAATTAAAGCATGGAAAGAGTCTAAGTAACCTAAACCAGTCATAAACTACATATAACACGTGTACCCACTGATCACCTTGTGTACATAGCTTTCACATAACACGAATGACACAATCACTCCCAAATCCTAAGGGGCAAGATAATTACCTCAACTAGGCCAATTCAACTCTCGAAAATAGCTTTTTCCCTAAAATTCGCCTCCACATGGCTGAAATCTAACCAAAACTGACTTAATATCATCAAACAATGCAAGGGAAATTAATTACAATAGATGAAGCCATGATCTTTACATTTTTTCTAAAAAGTCAATAAAAGTCAACCCGGGGCTTGCCAGGTCAAATCTCGGGTCCAATGGTAGATTCCGACTTTTCATGACCCCACGAGTTCATATATGTGATTAGGTTCAAAATTTGAGTCCAAATCGACTCTCAAACTCAAATTCTTATTTTTCAAAAACTTGACAAAGGTTCACAAATTTTCACTTTTATTCACATGATTTTGACGTTAAAATCTAAGATATATTGATGGAATATGATTGAAAATTTATTAAAATCACTTACCCAAAATTTGTAGATGAAAATCCCCTCTCCAAATTGCCTCCTACCGAGTAGAGCGTTCTAAAATGGGAGAATATGAGATGAAATCCCGACTTCCAGCCCTTATGTTTAGCTGCAGTTATCGTAATTTCGGTATGGATTCGCAACTGCAAACACTCGCAATTGCAAAGATAATCTCGCAATTATGGCACCGACAGAGTTGGGGAACAACTCGCAAATGCAAACCCTGTCCCCCTCGCAAAAGCGACAATTTCATCGCAAATGCGAACCTAGCCCAGTCCCAAGCATCATCTCAAAGGCGACCTAGGCATCATAATTATGATACATGTGGTTCCCTACTAAGGTTGGAAATGTGACTCTGGTGTTCGCAAATGCGATACCAAAGGCACCAAACACCAGATTTTCATTTTTCAGTTCAAAACTTTTCGAAATATATCTGAAACTCATTCGAGCCCTCGGGGCTCCAAACTAAACATGCACACAAGTCTAAAAATATCTTAAGAACTCGCTCGCACGATCGAAACATAAAAATAACATCTAAAACCATGAATCAAACACTAAAACGTATGAATTTCAAAGTAAAGTTCAAGAATCTCTAGAATTACAACTAAACATCCAAATCCTATTAAATCAACTCCAAATGATACCAAATTTCGCAGACAAGTTCCAAATAGCATAACGGACCTATTCCAAGTCCCAAAATCAAATTTCGATGTCGATAACTAAAAGTCAACCTATAGTTAAACTTTTTAACTTCAAATTGCTAAATTTCGGCTAATCAACCTACGGACTTCCGAAATCAATTTCGGGGATATGCCCAAGTCTAAAATCATGATCCCAAGCTATCGTAGCCATCAAAACACCGTTCCGAGGTCCTTTTCATAAAAATCAAAGTTTGGTCAATATTTCTACTTTAAGCTTCTAAGTCAAAAATCAAATGGTCTAAATCAACTCGAAAGCTTTCCGGAATGAAACTCCAACCCCGAAAGTCATAAAATGATAAACACATAAGTGTGAAGCATAAAAAAGGGTAACAGGGTGCAATTACACAAAATAATCAGTCGGGTCGCTACATTCTCCCCCTCTTAAAACAAACATTCATCCTCGAACGTGCATAAGGACGTACCTGAAGTGATGAATAAATGAGAATAATGACTCCATATGTCGTGCTTAGTCTCCCAAGTCACCTCCTCGGCTGGATGACCTCCTTTGAACCTTTACCGGTGTAATGTTCTTTGGTCTCAACTTCCAGACTTACATGTCCAAGATAGTCACTGGCTCCTCAATATACGTCAAAACCTCGTTCAACTGGACAACGCTAATGTCTAAAACATGAAACGGATCACCATAATACTTCTGGAGCATAGAAACATGGAACACAGGATAAACCGCAGATGAACTAGGTGGCAATGCAAGATTGTAGACCACCTCACCAATCCTCTCAAGGATGTCAACAGGTCCGATATACATAGGGCTCAATTTGCCCTTCTTTCCGAACCTCACCACACCCTTCATGGGATAAACCCAGAACAAGACTCGCTCTTCAACCATGAATGCAGCATCGCAAACCTTCCGATCCGCATAACTCTTCCGTATAGATTGGGTTGTACAAAGCCAATCCTGGATCAACTTGACCTTCTCCAAGGCATCTCGAACCAAATCTATGCCTAATAACTTAGCCTCTCCCGGCTCAATCTAACCAACTGGAGAACGACATTGTCTCCCATATAGCGCCTCATAAGTAGCCATCTGAATACTCGATTGGTAGATGTTGTTGTAGGAAAACTCCACAAGCAGCAAGAACTGATCCCAAGAACCCCAAAAATCCATAACATAGGGACGAAGCATATCCTCCAATATCTGAATGGTGCGCTCGGACTGTCCGTCCGTTTGGTGGGGAAATGTTGTACTCAACTCAACTCGTGTGCCTAGCCCATGCTATATAACTCTCTAGAATCGTGATGTGAACTGCGTGCCCTGGTTAGAGATGATGGATACCGGCACGCCATGAAGTCGGACAATCTCGCTGATATAGATCTGAGTCAGCTGCTCTGAAGAATAGGTAGTCACTACCGGAATGAAATGAGCTGACTTGGTCAACCAGTCCATAATCACCCATACCGCGTCAAATTTCTTCTAAGCCTATGGGAGCCCAATAACAAATCCATGGTAACACGCTCTCATTTCCACTCGGGAATCTCAAGTCTCTAAAGCAAACCGCCCAGCCGCTGATGCTCATACTTCACCTGCTGAAAATTTAGGCACCGAGCTACATACTCCTCTATGTTTTTACTCATCCTTCTCCACCAATAGTGTTGCCTCAAATCCCGATACATCTTAGCGGCACCCGAATAAATGGAGTGTTGCGAACTACGAACCTCCTCAAGAATCAACTCATGCAACCCATCAACATTGGGCACACATAATCGGCCTTGCATTCGCAACACACAGTCATCTTAGATATAAACCTCCTTGGCATCGCCTGGCTGAATTGTGTCCTTGAGGACAAGCAAACAAGGGTCATCATAATAACATTCTCTAATGCGGTCTTATAGAGAATACCAAGAAACCACGCAAGAAAGAACTCTACTGGGATTTGAAAAATCTAATCTAACAAATTGGTTGGCTAAGGCCAGAACATCCAATGCTAATGGCTTCTGTCGGTAGATATGCTAAACTACCGAAACTTTCCGCCTTTCGACTCAAGGCATCGGCCACCACATTGGCCTTCCCGAGATGATATAAATTAGTGATATCATAGTCTTTAAGCAACTCTAACCACCTTCACTGCGGCAAGTTAAGATCTTTTTGTTCGAACAAATGCTGAAGGCTTCGGTGGCCGGTAAAAACCTCACAATGGACATCGTACAAATAGTACCGCCAAATCTTCAGGGCATGAACAATAGCAGCCAATTCCAAGTCCCGGACCTGATAATTCTTCTCAAGGGTCTTCAACTGCCGAGACAGGTAGGCAGTAAACCTACCGTCTTGCATCAACACCGTGCCAAGGCCAATACGTGATGCGTCACAGTACACAGTGTAAGACCCGGAGCACGTAGGTAACACTAACACTAGGGCTATAGTCTAAGCAGTCTTGAGTTTTTGAAAGCTTGCCTCACACTCCTCGGACCATCTGACTGGAGCACCCTTCAGGGTCAATCTGGTCATAGGTGCAGCAATAGATGAGAAACCATCTATGAAACGGCGATAATACCCAGCTAAACCAAGGAAACTCTAAATCTAAGTAGCTGAAGACAGTCTGGGCCAACTATGCACTACTTCAATCTTCTTCGAATCTACCTTGATCCTACCACTCGATATTACATGACTCAAAAACGCCAGCGAATCAAGCTAGAAGTCACATTTCGAAATTTTGCATACAACTTCTTCTCTCTCAAGGTCTGAAGCACGACCCTCAGGTGCTGCTCATGGTCTTCCCGAATGTGGGAATACACCAAGATGTCGTCAATAAACACAATGCAGAATGAATCAAGATATAGCTAGAATACACTATTCATCCGGTGCAGTAATGTTGTTGGGCCATTGGTCAGACTAAATGGCATCACGAGGAACTCATAGTGACCATACCGAGTCCTAAAGGCAATCTTCGAAATATCCAAATCCTGAATCTTTAGCTGATGATAAGCAGACCGCAAATAAATCTTTAAGAACAATCTGGTACCATGTATCTGATCAAATAAGTTCTCAATGTGTGGTAATGGATACATGTTCTTTACTGTAACTTTTTTAGTTCTCGATAATCGATACACATCCGCATAGAAACATCCTTCTTCTTCTTCACAAACAAGACCGGAGCACCCCACGGCGACACACTAGGCTGAATGAAACCCTTATCAAGCAACTCTTGCAACTGCTCCTTCAACTCCCCTAGGGCCATACGATATGGTGCAATAGGAGTGGGTTGAGTGCCTGGCAGCAAATCAACACCAAAATCAATATCCCTATCGGCAAACAAGTCCGGAAGATTCGATGGAAATACATCGGGGAAGTCTCTCACTATTAGAACTGACTCAACGGTAGGAGTATCAGCACTGACATCTCTTACAAAGGCTAGCTAAGTATCATACCCCTTCTCAACCATCCGTTGAGCCTTTAAAAATGACACAACCCTGCTAGACCATAATCCAATGCACCTCTCCACTCTAAATGTGGAAAACCTAGCATAGCCAGTGTCATAGTCTTGGCGTGATAATCTAAAATAGCATGATAGAGCGACAACCAGCTCATGCCCAAGATAACATCAAAGTCTACCATACTAAGTTACAATAGATTAACTCTAGTCTAAAACACCAATAACAACTAAGCACGACTGACGCTCGAGCCATGCTGAATCTATTACCATAGTTGAGTCCCTCTATAAATCGACAGACTCGCTCTCTAACTGTAGAATCCAAGGCAAGTGCATGTCTGAACAAATCACTGAATCGAATAGCATACACAGACACCGTCATAGTACTCTGGTGCAGCTGCTGAAACTCCACGCGACATGCATTCCTAAGGGTCTGAGGAACAAACTCTCTTAAGAATAGCTTTAATAATAAGTCCTTGTAAGTGAAGCTGCATCGGCTGGGCTACCCTCCTCTTACCCTAAACACTACTGATATGTCGCTCCTCACAGTTGGAATATAGTAAAGGAAACTCCACTCATCTCAACAATACCCATGGTGCAGAGAATACAGTGGCACTCCTCTAGAAACCATATACATCCTCTAAAGCCAAACCACTGAAAGTAGGAGGTTGATACTTCTTGAATCTCTCAAGTCTAAGCTGCTCCTCCTCATATACTAATCCACTAACCGCGGGCTGAACTGAAACATCAAGTTATACTAGTATAACCTCTGGGACCTGATCAACATGGACCCGCTGCTTTGGGGTATAGGTCGTAGGATTCTGAGCTCCTGCCCCAGCCTGAGATGTGGGTAGTGCAAGTGGAATCAACCCTACATGAGCTAGAGTATCAAACATGCTCAAGAACAGTGCGAGGGTCTCCTAGAGTGCAGGGGTGGCAACAGACACCTCGGGTGCCTGCTCCCCAACTGGAGCTACTAGTGGCTCGTCGGTCGCAGCTCAGGCAGGTGCTTTGGCCGTACAACATCTAGTGGTTCTAGCAGGGGGCATGGGTGTCTGATCGTCAGATTCAGCAATACGTGTTTTCACCATTTGTGATAGAATATTCAAAGATTCAATTTTCAACCAGTTCGCACGATAAGGAATAAAGAAGTAAAGTTTTCCTAATAGTTTCGTAGCCTCTCAAAGATAAGTACAGACATCTCCGCACCGAGCCACAAGGCTCTACTAAACCTGCTTATGATTCGTAATACTTATGAGCCTAGAGTGCTGATACCAACTTGTCACAACCCCAATTTCCTTCCGTAGGATATTATGATGGCACCCAGTCTCTACGACTAGGTAAGCTTAACATTTGATGACAACATGACATATATAATTAACAGAAATACCAAAAAAAGTATAATAAACTCATATAATATTCCAAAATAGAATCCCAATAATACACTCTCCAAAACCGGTGCCAATAACTCATAAGCTTTACAGAGTAATACTAGAATGTCTACTACATCACTGACTAAATGAAAATACAAAAGAAAGTGAATAAGGGAAGGTGACTCTGAGGCCTGCGAGTGCCAAGCTAGTACACCTTGAACTCACGCTGATAGAAGCTAACAGTCAATCACTATCGTCCGGCACGAGCAAACGTACCTGGATCTGAGTACACCACAATGCTACCCAGTAAGTATCAAGCTTAACCTCGATAGAGTGGTGGCGAGTCCAGGTCAAGACACCTACTAGGATATAAATAAACTGTATGAAAACATAATAATGATAAATAACGGTAAGCGAAGAAATAACTGAGACGAAAAAAGTTAATAGCATGAACTAATACAGGATTTGTAAGAACGGAAATAACATAAAAAATAAATTAAAGCCAACCACAATGATCAAGAAGTTTTCCCACCAAAACTCTTTGCAACATGAGACAAACAACAAGAGCCACAATGAGTTGCCGCCTCGTGTACAATAAGACTCACAACTGAGGTACCGCCTCGTGTAAATATCAAGAATCAGAATTGAGGTAGCTCCTCGTATTCACAATTCATAATCTCAATCACAATATTTTCTTATACTGCCGCGTGAGCCTTGCATTTGAAATAGTTTTGAAAAATAATTTTTCCGAAATAGCTACACGTACTTTAGCCCAACTTATGACACCGTGTGACTTCACGTAATTTCATGGGATATCTAGCTCAAACTATCGAGCCATGATGAATCTAATACCATAGTTGAGTCCCTCAATAAATCGATGGACCCGATCTCTGACTGAAGAAACCAAGGTAGGTGCATGTTTGGACAAATCACTGAATCGGACAGCATACTCCGACACCGCCGGTGCAAGTGGAATCAAACCCCGCCTGAGATAGAGCACCAAACATGCTCAAGAACTGTGTGGGGGTCTCCTGGAGTGTAGGGGTGGCAACAGGCACCTCGGGTGCCTGTCCCCCAACTGGAGCTACTAGTGGCTCCTCTATCTCAGCTCAGGCAGGTACTCTGGCCACACCACGTGCCCCTCCTCGGCTTCTTCCGCGGCCCCACCTCTCTTGGCTCTAGTAGGGGGTACGGGTGTCTGATTGTCGGATCCAGCAGTGCATGTCCTCACCATCTGTGAAAGAACAGAAAATCAGAGATTCAGTTTTCGAAGTCAACCAATTTGTACAATAAAGAATCAAAGAAGTGACATTTTCCTAATAGTTTCATAGCCTATCGAAGATAAGTACAGACGTCTCTGCACCGATCCACAAGACTCTACTAAACCTGCTTATAACTCGTTAAACCTATGAACCTAGAGCTTTGATACCAACTTGTCACAACCCCAATTTGCTTCCGTAGGATATCGTGATAGCACCTAGTCTCTATGACAAAGTAACCTAATATTTGATAACAACTTGACAGATATAATTAACATAAATATTAAAGCAATTCTAATAAACTCATATAATATTCTGAAATAGAATCTCAACAATACACTTTCCAAAATCGGAACTTAGTCATAAGCTCTACAGAGTAATACTAGAATGTCTACTACATCACTGTATGAATGAAAATACAACAGGAAATGAAGATAAAGGAAGGTGACTCTGAGGCCTCCGGGCGCGAAGAATGTATACCTTGCAGTCTTCGGATAGCAGCTAAGATAGCAGCTAACAGTCGATCACTATCGTCTAGGCTCGTTTTCACAAAAGTCAAAGTCTGGTCAACATTTATGCTTTAAGCTTCTAAGCCAAAAATCAAAGGGTCCAAATCAACCCGAAAGCTTCCCGGAACGAAACTAACCGACCTACAAGTCATAACATCATAAACACACATGTGTGAAGCATAAAAAGGGGCAATGGAGCGTAATTACATGAAACGACCGATCGGATCGTTACAATGATGTCCGGCGCATGAATTTGGATCCATCCCTCCAGAGTCACATGATAACTCATGCTGCATTAGACCATGTGTGCATAGTGATATTGGATACCAAGGAGGTGTCAAGCATCAGGAAGGTGTTGATTGATGTAAACTTTAAGCCTTTATCATGCATAGACATTTTAGACTCATGCAGAAGAATCTACACATTTGCTATTTGGTGCATACCATCCTTATATACGGATTTAGTGCCTTAAAATTATGCTCTTATCAATTTATCTAAAAAGCATGCTTAATATCTATTTTTTTGACTGGGCACCTTACTATTTATGTCCGTAGTTTCTTGGTTTGTTTCTTCATTTGTCATATATGGTTATGAGTCAAACAGGCTATGTAAGTATGTATATTTTGTCTAAATCTCGCTATTACTTCATTGGTGTTAGATTTGATATTTACTGATTATAGTTGATTTTTTACTCATACAATACTTTTACATATTTTTGTGCATATTCTGGTGTTGATTCCAGCGGAGTCCAGGAAAATGTAGAGTATTTGACTTGAAGACTTCTTGGTGAGCTGTTGTACTTGAATTCTCAGCTTATAGATTTCTCTTCCCTATCCTACTATTGTTTTCTTCCTTCAAATAATATTTCTATATTTTTAGACTTACTTATACTCTATTTTAGTAGCTCATGATTTGTATTATCGGATTTTGAGAATTCGGACTTATTTATGCTTTATCTATATTATGACAATAGATTGACCCTTACATTTATTTTACTTTGATTGTTTTTATATGTTGACTTACATGACATGTTAGTTTAGGCCTCATCACGACTTTAGTGAAATGTTGGTGTGTGACATGAAAGGGACAATGATCTAAGTATTAAATGCATATCTGGGAGTATTTCAAGTTTATCGACAAGTACAATCAAATAATATTTTATTAATAAATACAAACAAATAACAATACTCTCTGGTGATACTATGCATCTATTTTCAGTATAAAAATAAAGAGAAAACTCACCCAAAATGGCTATAGCCTTTTAAAAGAGCAGCTCAGTGCACCAAGCTTCTGTTATGTGCAATGTCATAAAAATAGTCAAACTACAATGTTTATTGCACTCAGTATTACTTTATATTTTTATAAGAAATTATTTTAATAGTTGAAACCCCCAACCCCCATATCACACGGCAACAACTCTTACGGTCGGTGATATTTAAGACAATAACTTTTGTGATCTTCCTTTCTTGCATTAATTTAGAGAGCATTCAAGGGGAAATCCTTGAGGGAAACGTTTAGTGTCAGTGCAATAGTTATAAACCATGTAATTCTTTTGCACCCATTTAATCCTTGCTTGGCCAGAGTTATCCAATGATTCAGTTATCCAAGCATTGGCTGTGGAATTTCTGGAGCAAGAAGAAGTAGAACCAGAAGACCAAACACATGCTTGGGCATTAAAATTTCTGTAAGAAGCAATGAAAGGGGCTTTGCTCCAATCAGTTTTGACTAGTCCTCCTCTTGTTGCCCAATCTTCAGCATCCCATAAGCTTGAGTATATCCACATTGGTTGATTTTTTGGATAAGGTATTCCCCTTGAAGCTTCAAGATTCTTGAATTGTCTAATTGGTGTCCCATCTACTGAAAATCTGATATAAATTAAAGGAAAGCAAATAGAAGAAGATGAGTAATTAGCAGGCGTGTCTCTCAGAAAAAGAATTACAGCCAAAACTTTATTATGCTGTAAGTGAATATTAGTTAAATTCTTATCTTAATAATGAGTTTTTATTTGGTGATTTTCAAATAGTTGCTTGACTGTATTTTTCCCACTAATTCATTGTACGTACAAGTTAAGCATGGAATAATAAGAACATTTAAGAGAACTAATATCATTTCACCACATAATATGAATTGTTTTTGTATGACTATCTAGTGTTCCAAAATTTCACTAGCCAGACTAACATTAGATTGGAATTTTTACATGGTATAGGTGCTTCTCAAAATAATACCGATAATCATATATTACATAGCTAGCAGCTGGATTATTTAAAACTGAAAACCTTATTTAGATTTGTGCATCGTATAGTCCATTAAAAAAAAAAATTACTTTCTATCAGGATTTTTCCATTCCAATAATCAAATACGAGACATCTAATTAAAGATAGAGGGATTTCATCCATCCCACCCTTTAATGTTCTAAGTCTGACAGTTTGTGTTTCTCTTAGTGATTCTCATCTTAATGATATTATTAGATTGAATAATAAAGATAGGTTAATGATAGGGGAGAAAGGACATAATTGATCCAAATATATACTCCGTAATAAGAAGAGAAAGGGCATAATTGATCCAAATAAATTACATGAAACTTTTAAGTATTAATCATTTTACACAAACGTTACGAATAAAAACAGTACGCACAAAATTGATAACACTTGCTCTTCAATTATATTATTATATTTCGAGAGAAATAAAAACAAAAAATATGCTTACATGATGCTTCGAGGATTCCAAAGAATAGAGTATGTGTGAAAATCCTTAGTGGGGTCGAACCAAAGATAAAACTGTTGCTCCCTCTCTCCCTTGCTTTGTGTGAATACATTTGTATGAAGAATATAAGGGTCTCCACTTAGGTTGCCAAGAAACTCAAAGTCAATCTCGTCATGAGTCGGTCCCAGCGAAGATAACTGCATTTTTCATTCGTCATTGAGACAAAATATAATTATATATAATTAATGTATTAAGATAATTACAGTAATTTTACTATGAGAAGGTATTAATTGTTAATCCAATAAAAATGATAAGTAATACTAAACTCTAATAGATAAAATATTGTAATCGTGTAAAAAGTTACACTATTATTGCATTTAACTCAAATTCATATTATTATTATAAGTTTAACTTCTATATATTGTCAATGTAAAAGAATTTTTACAATGTCAAATTACCTAAAAAGTAACTACAAATAATCATCATTAAGACAGATTACTTGTTACAGTTAGTTAAAACTAAACTGATATTCTAAAATTCTTTTAAGATATAAAAACAACTACCACTAATCAATCAATTAAACGCTTAGAAATACTCAAAAGCAGCTGTCTCAAATATTTGATTATGCAAATATCATATGAGCTACATTTAATTATAGGAAGAAAAGAATACTATATTAAGCATGATAAAATGATTGGGGACTTACATAGTATGTAGTAACAGTGCCTGCAGAATTGCCAGGAACAAGTTTGATCTTCATGTCAATCTTTCCAAACATATATTGTCTTTTTGACCTAAATCCAGAGCCTGAAGTTTTGTCAAGGGAAAGGGTGAGAAGCTGCCCATTTTCAAGTATTTTTACCCTGCCATCACCCCATGTAACGTCAAATTCTTGGTTGAAATTTTCTGCCAAAGCCACCAACACCAAGAAACTCAGAAACAAGAAACAAAACATAGAACTAGAAGTTTTCATTATGGTGTTTATAATTTATTGGCTTTACTTTACACTTTTTAAGAGAGTGAACAGTGAATAATATGGTTATAAAGAATGAGTAATCAGAAGGGTTTTTTGTGTTTTGAAGTGCATGGGACATGGTTTATAGACATTTTATATAGAAGGTGTGGGGAGAGGCGGGGGAGCAGGTACCAAATAATCTAGGGGTTCGATCAAAAGCAGTAGCTTTTGGTTTTAAAAATCCACTAAATCCTATGTATAAAATTGTTAGATTCCGAACCCACCACTGACTCAAGTAGTTACTCCCTCCAGTTCATTATAATTGATTTTTTTGAATGTTTTCGGACATATTAAGAAAATTATCTCTTAGCATTAATTAATAATAAAAGTGATCATATTAACTTTAATTTATTCATTAAAAATATAATAGATATTTCAAGACTTTTTACCTCAGGGTAACTTTGAAAAAAAGAAGCTAATTCCTTCTCGATAACTGGAAAAATCAAATATTATGGACCATCAAAAAATTGGCAAAAATTCAATTAAAATAAACCGAAGGAAGTAATAGATTTAATGTCATTTTGAATCTATAAACTTCAAATCCTCGCTCCGCTCCTAGGTAGCCGTGATGTTGTAGGGGAGGCGCGAAGGTGTTGGTTTTCCTTTTCATTTATTTTTTGCCCTCTAAAGAAGAATAAGTGAAAACTATTTGTTTGAACTGGAGACCATGGTGCAGTTAGCTCTTGTTTATTTGTTTTGGTAGGGAATAGAACTTAACTACATACCTGTCAATATTTCATGGTTTTGACAAGACCCCACAATAAATTATTTTCGTACGCGTTTGATGAAATGACAATGTCAATGAAACCTTAACTTAAAACTGAGGTTAGAAATCCTAGAATCATTATGCATGTCAATATAGATTTATTCTAATATATTGACTTTTTTATTTTAAAAAAGCTGTTGAAAGATACTGTATTATCCTCATGATACAACATGGATGAACAGTTGTGATTGACCCGATAGGTCATCTTTAATTTTTAACCTTCATTTCTATATTTTGAGACCTCGAATAGCTCTATTTAATCTTCCTCGATTTGCGTGTGTAGTCCATGTCCTAAATCCGAAAGGCTTTTATGTGGAAAAAATTGATGAAAGTGTTCTGACGGTCCCCGCGGTCCGTATCATGATTTGAGACTTGAGCGTATGCCCAAAATTGAATTCGGAGGTCCCTAACTTGAATTATCACTATTTGTTGAAAGCTAGAAATTTAAAGGTTTAAAGAGTTCTCAAGTTTGAGCTTAAATTGACTTTATCGATATCGAGCTCTGATTGCAATACTGGGATTTGAAATAACTCCATTATGTCATTTGGGACTTAAATGCAAAATTTGAGGTTATTCCGGATTGATTTGACGTGTTTCAGCACGAGTTATAGAATTGAAAATTTCATAAATTCATTAAGTTCGAATCGAGGTGCGATTTATAGTTTTGACATTGTTTGACATGATTTGAGACTTCGAGTAGGTCCGTGTTATGTTCCGGACTGGTTGGTATATTTGAACGGGGTCCCGAGTGACTCGGGTGAGTTTCGGAAGAGATTTGGATTGTTTATAGCATGTTGAATGAAGTTGGTCCTGGGCAGAACCTGGTGCAAGCGCACCTGTGGAATGTTCGAGCGCAGGTGCAGCTCTGCTTTTGCGAGATTTCTATCGCTTCTGCGAAGGGGAGGGCTAGGGAAGAGGGTTCGTTTTTGCGGAGGTTTGCCCGCAGATACAAGAGCCGCTTCTATGGCTGAGCGACTGCAAATGCGGAGAAGCTCGCTTCTGGGGCTTCCTGGGCGCTTCTTCGCAGTCTCAAATGCGCCAGGTATTTCCGCAGGTGCAGTCCTCTGCCTGGCCAAATAGATTCGCAATTGCGAGCCTTGTCTCGCAAATGCGAGGCCGTAAATGCGACATTGTTGCCCGCAAATGCTAGACTGGGTAGAACACTTAAGGATCGAAAACTGGTCATTTCTTCATTTCGTTTTAGGGTTTGAAGTCTCGATTTTGGTAATTTTGGAGATGAGTTTCACAAGTTTGAATTGGGTAAGTTCTATAACCAAAAGTGATTATATTTCATGATTCTATAGTTATTTTCATCAATTATTAGTGAATTCAAATGGAAGAAAATGAGAGTTTTGTAAAAATCGTCCAAAAACAAAAATTTAGGATTTGATATCGGAATTCGATAATTTTTGTGTGGTTGAACTCGTATCGGAATAGGTGTTCAGATTTGGTGAGTTTTATCGGGTTCCGAGACATGGGCCCCACGTTGACTTTTGAGTTGACTTTTCGAATTTTAATATGGAAATATAGCATTTTCATATGGAATTGATTCCTATAACTTGAGTTGAGTATATTGAATTGCTTGTAACTAGATTCGAGGCATTCGGACACCAATTTACTAGGCAAGGGCTTATTGGAATCTTGAGTTGGTTGCGAAGTGAGGTAAGTGTTGGGTCTAGCCTTGACTTGAGGGAATAGGGACCCTTGAATTAGGTGCTATGTGAATTTCATATGTAGCGGCGTATATGCAAGGTGACGAGAGTATATACGCCGTCGATTATTTGTTTCCATTTCTACCCGTATTTCATTAATTATAGTATTTCATGTCTTGATTGTTACGTGTTTTAACTGTTTCCTATGCCTCAACTTGCTCCTTGACATTTATTATTCTTGTATTTTAAAATATAAATTTCTTCCATGTTTCTATGCTTAATTGATAATTACCTTAATTGTCTTACTTGCACCTTTTAACTGCCATATATGTGACTTGTCTTGTTGCCCAGCATTAATTGTAGAAATTCTAGTAATTTGAGTTGTCAAATTGAGTGCACTTGTCGATTTAATTATGGATCGGGTTGCACGCCGCAACAGGTGGAATAAGGGAGAATTTATATTGATACGGTAGGATCGGGTTGCACGCCACAACCAGTGAAATAAGGGTGGATTGATATGGTAAAATAACGGTGAATTATCATATTGATTATGATTACATGGTGGGATCAGGTTGCGCGCCGCAACATACATTTACTTACTATTAATAATATATATACACAGTGTAATAAGGGTGGATTTATATTGATACAATAGGATCGGATTGCACGCTGCAACAGTTTATGTGTTTTGTATCCCTTGTTGAATTGTATGGGCTTCGGTATTTTCGTTCGAGACTCTGAGTACTTGGTATTTCTGTATTTACTAGGTTTCGAGGATTTAATTATTTTCATGAGATAACTGCTTTACTCTTCCATATGTTCCTCTCGTGTTATTATTTTGATATACTGCATGTTGATACTCAACGTTTCCCTCGTATTTTATGAAGTATTCTATATAGTTTTGCATTATTAACCAATTTAAAAGAGTCATACAAGTATTTTCTATAATTTTTCATAATTACTTTTTAAAAGCTTTATAATTGATTTTCTTACAATTAAATTATTCAAATATGCATTAATTACCCCTTTAAGTTATTTTATGATAACTTAATCATCCAAATTTATTATTTACAACCACACATATGCTTTACAATATTTTATATCATTTATATAATCATATTTGCCATTTTTATAACCATTTATGCATTTTGCAATAATAGTCCAACATTACAATTAATTGCGTTCATCATTTTAATTATGGTCAAATAACTTCTTTATACTTTTACAACCTCTAGCTACAATTTTTTAAAACTTTTAGTTGCATAAATAATATATTTTTTTACTTATACAATTACTTTATTAATTTATTTCTTTTATTTCACTTGTTTTAAATAACCGGCCCAATATTGAGCCAATTTTTGGACCAAAATAAGCCCAAAACACCTAGCCATTTTCTACATCCCAAACCAGACGACCCTTTTAACCCAACACGATCATGACCCGTCTTATAACCCGCCCCATATCCCTTTTAATCTTCGCCGTTCATCTCAGAGATCAATGGCCCACAAACCATTCCACCCTTTTTATCCACCAAACCCCTAACTTAATGACCATTTTCTTATTCCACCGCTTTTGAACCCTCTCTACTCTCTTCTCCTCTCAAACACTAATAGGCGCCTCCTCAATCCTCCCCAATTCCAGTTATAATTGGAATCTCCCCAGGAGTTGTCTTCTATATACGCTCGATCTCTTCGTTATTTATATGGTTCTGGTATCACATAATACTTTCCTATCTTTGGAAAGTATACGGTCCTAAATCTACAACAATCATCTCTAGACCTTTGAGATTTAGATGATATTTCGTCTATATACAATCACTACTAGCTATATGGGTCCGATTTACCAAGATCTTCGGTCAATCTTTGATTTCCGTCGAACTAGGGTTTGAAATTACAATTTTTCTTCTTTACCAATTCTATTACTTATTACATGTGATACTCTTTCTTTATTTGTAATTGATTAATTGTTTTTCATATTTGCTTGTTTGATTTCTACCACCATATAACCCCTCCCCAATTTCTTCTTTGGAGGAACCAGACTACTGTTATTACTTTCACTATTGTCCTCTTTCACTCAATCACTTACTCTGTTACACTCAAATATTTTCTGAAACTGTTGGATTCTTGGCCGGCTGAAAGCCAAGGACATAATACTATTAAAATGACCTCCTCCGGTGCATGCACCAGACTTTCTCGAGGCTCTTGTGAACTCTGAAGTACTAGGGATTTGAGGTTTCACTGTCTTCCTTCAATTGCTGCTGCTGAATCATTACTGATATTCTAAATTCCTCACTCTTTTACTCGTTTATCTTTGCAACTAGTTAGTGTTCGTAACCTTTACAACTGAAATTACTTCCCTCCTATTTGATGATTTTGTATGCCACTATTCTTTGGTTCGGTTTCCCTGTTGAGATTTCTAATGTTGTATGATTATCATATGTTCTACTGACTGTCAATCTCGATGATTTTACTTCTACAATTCTGTATGATCTGATATCACCAATGTCCCAAGCTTCTAAATGGGTAACTTGTTCTTTTCTAGGTGTAATAAAGTTCTGACCCTCTTACATGTTACTTGAACTTCTGTGATCCTTCTATTGTGCTACCTTTGTTTTCAATCCTGTTTGCCTTAATGTCTCTTTGTAGTTTTAATGCCCTAATGCTATTTAGGTTCTACTCTTAGAACCATGAGTAGTTAACTAAGGTAATTCCTGCTCTTTGTATGTTTGCCTGGTTCGAATGTTAATGCCTGATAAGTGTATCTTCATACTCTGCTTTGGATTCCTGTGTTAAAATTTACTAGTAATTCATATTTTCCCAGAAATTGTTCCAAATGCATTCTTCCCTCTTTATATTAAGTCACTCATATATACAATTTTCATCTTGCTCACATTCTTAAAATGATCATGCCTATGTGAATCCTGAACCTTTCAGACTGTATATTTCTATGTTGCTTGCAAGCCTCAACACTATACTATAGTTGCATGACTTGTTACCATTTTTGTTACCACAACACTGTTCTACATGCCATGTTTACTAGTGCTAGTTTGCTCAGTTACATGCCTATTGCTATCCTTGGTATGTACAAATGAACTTGCTATAAACTTACCTTCTTCGAATTAGATATTTGCTTGCTAATAGGTTTTCTTATGAATACTTTATTCTTGTCACAAAATTATAAATCTAAGTTATGTTTTTCCCTACGTGCTTATGCAAAGATTTTCTTGTGAAGTTCACCATTGGTCCTTGTCTCTCAAGCATGTCATTGCTATTTGTTAATCTTCTGGAAATTAATGCATGACCCTGCTGGCTTTGACTTCTCATGCTCAACTCCTCTGTTTGTGGATTCTTGTATGCCAGATTCCTACAATCGAATCATGTGTATCCCAAGACACATGTTACCTTGAACTTGTCTGTTAATCTGAAAACACCCATACATGTCCATTGTGTTCTGTATATCCTCTACTTACTACAGGTGCTTGTGTGATTTGAAAGTGTGTGTCTTATCCTTGGGACATGTAGAATTCTTGTTATTGTTAGTTGTAGTATTAGGGTGCCAATGAGCATATGCTCCACTTTAGAATTTGCGTTATCTTAAAATGATTTGGGGTTTGTATGATTTGCCATTTGTACTTCAATTATCTATAACTAGTAATGGATGGGTAAGAGAATTGTTTTGTTGTTGGGCCTGGACTGCTGAATCTGGTACTATGGTTTTGAGCACACTATATGCATCTGGAATATGGGCCTGTCCAAATTTTAAGCCATTTGAAGGCCCATAAGCATTATTGGGTTGTTTTACATTTATGATTAGGCATGTATTTATTCTATTTTGGGCCTGTAATAATTTGTAATAACGAATTGTGGGGAGATTAATGAAAAAGGGCTGGGGTATTCTAATATTTGTATGAAAGGGTAGAAAACATGCTTATAGGGTCTCTGTGTTATATTTGCTATTTTGTTCAGCATGCCTTGTTTGTTATTCCGTTCGATATGTTGCACACTAATAGATATCATGCCTATAGAAATCATGCACATCTCACTTGTACACTGTTCAAACACGTCAGCCTAAGTATCTACCATGCTTATTTCTATGTTACTAATGTACATTTAGACAACATACCTATAGGAAGTATAATATATTCTTTGTTCACCTAGATACCATGTCTATAAGACTTCAAATAATCAATTGTTCAATTGCCTCTATTACTTTTAGTGTACTGCTCATCTAGATATCATGACTATAAGATTCTAATATTTTAACCGACTATTTCCGTTGCCCCGCCTAGATGACATGAACAATGTGTTATAAAATCAAGCCTAATAGTCAATTGTTAGAGATCCTGCCTATAGGATACTGTTGCACGCATAAGGACTGTTTATGAGATCAACGTTGTTTGTACTAGACTCTCGAAGTTGTCTCACTGCCTAGTTATGCAATTGTTAGAAACCATGCCTATAGGACATTAACGTATACCTAAGGTGCACGTTTATAAAATGATCATTAACATTCTGGTAACTCCTATTGCTTTATTCCCTCACCAACAATTAGAAATCATGCCTATGGGACTTACGATGTTTTAACCGGCCCATACGCTGCTTATATAACACTGGAATCCAGAATCACCTAGAAACAATGCCTATAGGACTTTAAATTTTGATTCTAAAAATTATATATTGCCTGAACTGTCCGCGTGCAATGCTTGTTTATGTGTGGAGGCTAACTTGGGCCTTTAATTGCCTTTACGTGAAGTCCTATATATTTTGGATGTCACCTAGTTTTATCATTTTGAGCAACCTAAGCTAAGTCCAGAACCGCCTAATAGTAGGTCCAAAGCCTCCTGAGCCATAGGTATGGGACAGGTAGTGCACGCATAGGATATGATTTTGAATTGAACTAGAGCACCTTTAAGTAACAAGCTCAACATAGTAATTGGGTAGTAGGAGATGATAGTCTATGCCCGCAGAATAATATGAGCAACCCCTACCTTAAGGGAGATGCGAAGTATATTTATGTTGCACGGGGTGATCCTTTAAGCTAAAAAACAAAGGAACCCCCTTTCTTCATGTACTTGTTATTTACAATTAGTCATTTAACATACATAAAATGTAGTTGTATTCTTGTAGTCATTAAGATTTGTACCAATTCTCATGCGCTATGATTAGACTCTTCGACTTCTATATCTTCTTTGTTTATTTGATCACTTGGCCTAATTATATAATCCACAAAGTTTAAAGTTCGGTTGGGACCCATAGTTGTGGACCTCGAAGAGTGCCTAACACCTTCTCTTTGAGGTAATTTGAGCCCTTACCCGATCTTTGGTGGCACAGGCTAGTCGAACAGAGTTATTCGCAAATAGGTGCCCTAACGCACCCTAAAAAATCGTTAGGGGTGCGACAGTATGGCGACTCTGCTGGGGATATACTTAGGCTCTTACCATAACGAACTTGACTTATGTGGATTACTTTTCTTATTTGTTTTAAAATGCTATGTCATGCACATCCCTTTCCTTATTCACCTTTATTTGTTTAAACTGCTACGACATGCACATCACTTCCCTTATTCACCTTTATTTATTTAAATTGCTACGACATGCACATCCCTTCCCTTATTCATCTTTATTCGCTATGACATGTGTGACCTCTCTCCATCTCCTTAATCTTGTATAAGACTGCTATATTATGAATCTCCCATCCCTATTTCCCTACCTGCTTCATTATATTCTCGCATATTTTCATGAGCTAAACTAACTTCTCTCTTTTGTTTTTCCTTTCTTTTCTCTTCTTTTCATGTTCGCCTTTACTATGTTATTTATTGCTTTTTCATATTTTTACCATGAAAATACCTGGCAATGTGCTATTATTCTTTGCATACTGCATGCTCCACATCATACTCCACTCGTGGTTATTATCAACATAGGCGCTTGATGAGTTTCCGTGCTTTCCTAAAAATCACCCATTTTTAAATCTGAAAGGCTTATTTGTGGCAGACTAATTGATTAGCGGTGCAGTAGAAGGTCTCGTGCCTTTCCCTCTCAAGTTGTCCACTTGGGAGTACCAATCTAGACCCTTCTAGAAACCCCACTCCAATTTGAAATGTACATGCATCATGCTAAACCTAGTACAGTTTGAAGCATTATTAACGTAACAACCCTCTTAGATAAACATCTTCCAAAGTCCAACAGGTTTCCATAATCCCAAAGGACACTGTCATGTATGTGCATTACTTGGAGAAAATGCACCAACATGTTGATCATTACTACGTAAGTAGTCGAATGTGGAGGGGGAAAGGGCTAACTCTTATTTGATTGCAGAAAATGAAGCACGAAATCCCCAGGTTCGGTATGGTCCAAAATATCCCGCCTTTGCTACTTGACTGGTGGAAAGTCCTTGCGCCTTGTGATAAGAATCATGTGAGGAGAGTACTTGGTGACCTGCAATCTTTGCTGAACATTCAAACAAATAGGGAATTGATCGAGACCGCTATCATATTCTGGGATAAGAAACGAGCTATTCTTCAATTTGGCAAAATAGAAATGACTCCTCTCCTAGAAGAAATAGATGGTTTTGCCAAGTTCCCGTGGGATAGTCCGGGATTACTGGTGCCAGACAATCGCACTCCCCGCGGTTTCCTGAAAATGTTGGGTTTTAAGAAGAATGATGAACTGCTCTGTCTAAAGAAGTCATACATCCCTTTGAGTTTCTCTACAAACGTTATGGGCATAGCAAATCATATCCCCTTCATCACGACGAACTAGCCATTACTTTCTTAGGATGGGTGCATCGCTGGGTTTATATGTTCATTTTCTGCTTCTTGGGGTCGTTGATATTCCAATGAAAGGAGGAAGGATTCATACTCGCTAGAACCGTAATGGATGGTATTGAATGACAAACTTATACTATCATCCCAATGATCTTAGCTGATGTATCATGGTCTAGATTGGCGCAAGCATGGGTTTGGACACTTTGAGGGTTACAATCTATTGCTACAAGTCTGGCCGCTGGAACACTTTCAATGCGGTGAGCATCCTCAATAGCTTCTACAAAGGCCACTAAATGATTACATAGCCGACCATCACCCAAAGAAAATGATGTTTATTCCAGACAGGTTTGCAAAGCCTGGAAATGCTGTAAGTTGGGTGCATTTCTTCAGCAATCTGACAGACGAGCAAGTGCCTTGGATGTTTGTATGTTTTCCTAGTGAGTTCATCATCAGATCAAAAGGAACTACACACTTGGTATTGATCGGGCTGAGAGGCATCTACCCTTACGCTCCCATAAGGATAATGAGACAAGCTAGAAGAAAACAAGTGATACCCTCGGGTTTCCAACACGGTCCAGTACAAGGCAGATTTTAAGGGAGATGTCATCCCGTTCAAGTTCGAAGCGCAACACATATGGAACCAAAAGATCATTGTGGAAGGAGAAACTATTGAGCCATGCAGGTATCACGCCGGTCATATGTACTACTATCTATCATGGCTGGAAGACGAAGTAGCTGGGGACGTCAAACCAGGAGTCAATATGAAGGATAGGATCACAGATGAAGTGGCTGAGGCACTGGTGAAGTACAAGAGGCTACACAAAAGGGTGTTCGAGTCCGAAGCTAAACATCTAGAGCAGCACAAAGTGAACATGGAGGCAATGAGGGAATGGAAGGGGATTGCCACTAAGTCCATGGAAAGATTGGAATACCTGGAACAAGGACTGATGGAGATAGAAGGGAAGATGAAAAAGAGACTTTCAGATTGTCAAGGCATGGATGACGATGAAGTAGGAAAGCTGGCAAAAGCTTACTTATTTATGGATATGCGTGATCTGGGAAACACGATTGATGGAGTCAAGAGAGCTAAGCATAGAGAAGGTCCTTCAGGGACCAAGTAGATTAGGAGATGATGTGCTTGACTGCTTTCTAGCTTATATTAGATTTTGATGTAATAAGGCTAAATGCCATTAGTAACTTTATTATTAATGTTAATTTAGTAAAAGATTGTTTTGGCTCATTTTCGCATTAATGAAATGAAGAAAATGTTGGCACCAATTTTCTCCAAGTCTATGTGTCGCTTAGGCCTGCCTCAGGAACAATGAGGCCCCCAAACTAGGATGCGAATTATTGCATGACTTTGTGAAATATGTTTAAATATTGCGAACACTCTTTTCTTTTTGGTTTACCTTTTTCTTTTTCTTTCTTTATGATTATTCCCATTCCCTAAGGTTGATTCATGCATACTTGCATCATTAGCATATCACAGTAGATCCAGAGGTCCTCCACCTCCTCCTCCACCTAGCGACCCAAAAAGCAAAAGTAAGGGCAAAGGGAAAATGAATGATTTAAGTGGTACCCCGAAAGACAATGTTGTTGTGGCGGAAAATGTTGAAACTTCTGATGATAGAAGTACTCTGGGGTAGAATGAGTTAGTCTTACGTTTGGAGCAGAAAATCCTTGAACTACAGGGCGAGCTTGAGCAGGACCGAAACCTGGCAAATCATTCTCTTACTCTCAATGTTCCCGACATCAACCAACAAAACCCGACTACCAAGAACCAAACACCACCACAAAACGCACAAAATCAGAATCCACCACCCATAGTTCTGAATCCTCCCGCACAACACTAGTATCATAATCCCGCACCTCCCCAGAACCTTAACCTACCACAAGTGCCAACTCCTCAACAAGACCAACATCATCCAACTCAATACCTGTAAACCACTACTTATCACACTCCCCAAAATGCACCACAACCTACTCCCAATCCCCAAAACTCGACCAACGATCAGCCATATACCCATGTTCCAGGAACTCATCAAAGCATTCCGATATATGTGGAAACTTTATCCCATACCCCGCAGCAAACCTTATACATATCCGAACCGACTGAGAAGGACCCGCTCATTAGAAACATGGAGAAGGAACTCAAGAAGCTCACAGGGAGAGTCTAGAGTGTTGAAGGTGGGAAAGGCATTGAAGGTCTAAACTATGAGGACCTGTGCATTCAACCGGATGTGGTACTGCCAGAAGATTACAAACCTCCCAAGTTCAAAATGTTCGATGGCTCTGGTGATTCAAAGGTGCATTTGAGAACCTATTGCGAAAAGCTTGTAGGACTGGGCAAGAATGAACAAATCTGCATGAAACTGTTCATGCGTAGCCTTACAGGAGACACTTTGTCTTGGGATATCAGTCAAAACCCAAAGACGTAGGTTAATTAAGTAAGTATGGAATCAGATTTCATGGACTGATTCAGGCTCAACACGAAAAATGCGCCAGATATTTTCTACAATCAAAACCTCAAGAAAAAGCTGGAAGAAACCTTCCGCGAGTACGCAACTCGTTAGAGATTAGAGGCTGCAAAAGTAAGGCCAAAACTTGAAGAAAAACAAATGAACAAGTTCTTTGTTAGAGCACAAGATCCGGAATATTATGAACGATTGATGGTCATCGAAAATCACAAGTTCTCAGACATCATCAAGTTAGGGGAAAGAATAGAAGAAGGAACAAATAGTAGGATGGTAATTTAATTTCAAGGCAATACAGGCCACGAATAAAGCTTTGCAATCAGGAGGTATTTCAAAGAAGAAAAAAGTGGGTGCCGTAATGGCAGCCTAGGGCCCTAAGTCTCCCTTGACATACCAAATACCTCCACCCACATATCAACCCTCGCCACCCAAAGACCAATACCCTGCCGCCACCTACCATACCTACAACACTTAACCTGCATATTACCATTCACCTCCTCCCGCCCGCCAAAACTACCCAAAGCCACATCCAAATTTCGACCGCAGGCCTCCTAGACAATACACCCCAATTGCTGAACCCATCGCCCAACTATATGAGAGACTGAAGGTCACTGGTTACTTTACCCCTATTCCTGCTGTTGTTGTGGAAAATCCTTCCCAATGGGTCAACCCCAATAAAACATGTGCTTATCATTCAGGCATGAAGGGTCATACCATTGAGGAATGCCGCACATTGAAAAACAAGATTCAGACACTGATCGACACTAAGGTTATCCAAGCAAAGGAAGCTGCACCAAACGTCCGCAACAACCCTCTCCCGGATCACAGAAGTGAGGGAGTAAATGTGATAGAAACTGACGAGGAGTGGGATCAGGAACGGTCCATTGGGCTCATTCGAGAGGAAGACGCTCCTAAAAAATCTTCGGTCACCATCACGCCAGTTTGGTACAAACCTAGGCGCCATTTGAAGTTGAGGTAGCTACACCCTTCACTTTAATGAAGGCTCCCACATCATCTAACAAGTCTGATGCTGTCCTGTGAGATTATATTGCGAAAGCAAGAAGAAAGGGAAAAGCCAAAATTGAAGAAACAGGTGTCGTGCAAGGTATGACTTGAAGTGGAAGAGTTTACACACCTGAGAACCTAGGAGGGACAAGCAAGGAAGCTGCACCTAAGCCGCCTGTTGTTGAGACTGGCACTGACGATCTTTGGAGGAAGATACAAGCAAGGGAATACTTTGTTGTTGACCACCTGAACAAGAATTCCTTGATGAAGGTGTTAAGTGAAGCTTATATACTCACCGACATCACTAGTGGAGAGATGGATAACATAGCCGGATAGGTATTGGAGAGCCACAAAATCACTTTCCACGAAGATGAGTTACCACCAGAAGGACTGAGTCACAACAAGGCGTTGCACATCACAGTGTAATTCGAGGATAAGTTAATTGCCATGGTCCTGATAGATAGAGGTTTGAGTCTGAACATATGTCCACTGACCACTCTAAAGAAATTAGGAAAGAGCCTGCACAAGATATGAATAGGAAGCATGAATGTGAAGGCGTTCGATAGATCTTAGAGAGCCACTATCGGAGAAATCAGCCTTGATCTACAGATGGGTCCGACTTGGTTTGATGTTGAGTTCCAAGTGCTAGATATCTTGGCTACTTACAAACTATTGTTAGGACGGTCATAGATACACACAGTTGGGGCAGTGGCTTTTACTCTGCACCAGGCTGTGAAGTTCGAGTGGAATCATCAGGAGGTGATCATTCATGGAGATGCAAGCAACCTCATCTACACCAATCAGACTGTTCCAGTCATCGAAAACAAGAGGAAGTTGGGTGGAGAAACATATCATCGCATCGAACGAGTTAACGCAACCGAAAAGGATCGATGGTGGACGAACAAGATAGAAAGCATATCACTGTAGACGGGAAATGAACCAGGCAAGGGTCTCAGCAAAAGCTTTAGGGGATCACTAAACCCATAAAACCACAGTATCATGGCACGACCCTTGGACTCGGATATGAATATACTAGGCAAGAATATCAGGATTGGACACCGCCATGGCACGCCCCTTATTATCCGCTGGAACAGCCCATACCACATGTGCACCAGACATTTCATCGGGCTGACATGACGTGGGGATCTGAGGAAGATGAGATTTTGCCTGGCATGAGAAAGCTGTTTCTGGATGAAGAAGACTTGGACTGCAGTGCCATTGTTGAGGAGGAGGAGGAGGAGGAGGAAGACCTTTTTATTCAGATAATGGAAGAGGGAGCTGTTCTCAAGAACTGGACCGGTGCACCATCCCGGGCTTGTCGAGGTCCTGGGTAGCCTGTCAAATTAGCATGAATTATTTTCAAATAGTTTTGAGCATTTAAGTCATTTTTATTATTTTTTTTTTTGAAATATTATTCGAGCCATTGAGTCGTACTTGTTGACATTTTAAAGTTTTATTAATGCATTACTGCTTTTCATATTTATTATTATTTTTTCTACATTCTTTTCAGCAGAATTATTACGTATCCTGATGAACCTACGACTGTGACATGTAATGAGACAATGCAACATAAGGATAGTGATTCTGAATATCTGGAAGATGACATAATACATGAGGAAATCGTCAAAGAAGTAGAGAATTTTAAAAACAAACCATAGTCTAATTTGGAGGAAATTGAGGTCGTTAACTTAGGGGACTCCGAAACAGTCAAGGAAACTCGTATAAGTATTCATCTATCACAGTTACAGAAAGAAGAGTATATCAGATTCCTAAAGGAATATGAGGACATCTTCGCATGGTCCTACGACGATATGACTAGTTTAAGCACATCCATAGTAGCTCACAAGCTTCCTATCAATCCCATGTGTCCACCACTAAAGTAGAAGCTCAGAAAATTCAAGCCGGATATGAGTTTGAAGATAAAAGAGGAGGTCACCAAGCAAATCAAAGCCAAGGTTCTCTGAGTGGCCGAATACCCGACTTGGTTAGCAAACATTGTGCCAGTTCTAAAGAACGATGGGAAAGTTAAAGTATGTGTCGATTACCGAGATCTGAATAGAGCAAGTCCTAAGGATGATTTTTCGCTGCCCAACATACACATACTAATTGAAAACTGTGCCAAGCATGAACTCCAATCCATTGTCGACTATTTTGCAGGATACCATCAGATTTGGATGAATGAAGAGGATGCCGAAAAGACCGCCTTTATCACACCATGGGGATTATATTGTTACAAAATGATGCTGTTTAGTTTGAACAATGCTGGGACCACCTACATGAGGGCCATGACGACTATCTTCAACGACATGATACACAGGGAAATAGAAGTATAGGTGGATGATGTAATTATCAAATCTAAAAGGAGTTTGGATCACATAGCAGACTTGAAGAAATTTTTTGACCGGCTTCGAAAATACAATTTGAAGTTCAATCCTGCAAAATGTGCCTTCGGAGTCCATGCTGGAAAGTTGTTAGGTTTCTTCGTCAGCCGCCGAGGTATTGACTTAGACCCATCAAAAATCAAAGCTATCCAAGATATGCCACCACCAAAGAATAAGAAAGATGTGATGAGTTTCTAGGGAGGCTCAATTATATCAGCCATTTCATAGCACAATCAACGGTGATATGTAAGCCAATATTCAAAATGCTAAGGAAAGATGTTGCAACAAGCTGGACTGAAGAATGCCAGAAAGCCTTCAACAAAATCAAGGAGTATTTATTTAAACCGCCCGTGTTGGTCCCACCAACTTTATATGCATGTGTAGGATGGGGCCTTTGGTTGTGTTCTAGGACAACATAACGAAACTAGAAGGAAGGAGCAGGTCATTTATTATCTGAGCAAGAAGTTCACATCTTACGAAGCTTGGTACTCTTTGTTGGAATGCACCTGCTGCGCTTTAACATGGATAGCCCAGAAGTTGAGACATTACATCTGTGCGTACACTACATATCTCATATCAAGGATGGAGCTGCTAAAATACATCTTTCAGAAACCCATGCATATGGGTAAGTTAGCAAAGTGGCAGATATTGCTGAGTGAGTTCGACATCGTCTATGTAACTCATAAGGCAGTCAAAGTGCAAGCATTGGTGGATCCTTGGCAGAAATCTCGTAAACAGAGAATACGAACCATTAACGTATTTTCCCGACGAGGAGGTATTATTTGTAGGAGAAGATATTACCGAGGCATACGATGGTTGGAGGATGTTCTTCGACGGAGCAGCAAACTTCAAAGAAGTGGGTTTTAGAGCTGTCTTAGCGTCAGAAACCGGTTAACAGTACCCCGTAACCGTAAAACTCAAGTTCCCATGCACCAACAATATGGCAGAATACGAGGCCTGCATCTTGGGACTCAGGTTGGCCGTTGACATGAACGTTCAGGAGTTGATGGTAATCGGAGATTCTAATTTTTTGGTACACTAGGTACTAGGAGAATGGGCCACTAAGAATACCAAAATACTACCATACTTGCATTGTGTACAGGAGGTGATCAAGAGGTTCACAAAGATAGAATTCAAACATGTTCCAAAGATTCAGAATGAGTTCGCAAATACGTTAGCCAGTTTGTCTTCCATGATACAACACCTAGACAAGAATTTCATTGATCCTATCCCAATAGGAATTCATAAGCAACTAGCTTATTGTGCATATGTTGAAGAAGAGATTGACGGAAATACGTGGTTCCACGACATCAAGGAATACTTGGAAAAGAGAGAATATCCCGAGCACGCTATACACACTCAGAAGTGCACGCTTCGAAGATTAGCCAACCACTTCTTTCAAAGCAAAGGAATTCTGTATAGAAGAACTCCCAAAATGGGATTACTGCAATGTGACGATGCTAAGGAGACATCTAGATTGCTCGAGGAAATACATACCGGAACTTGCAGACCTCACATGAATGGTTTCGTTTTGGCCAAGAAGATATTAAGAGTAGGGTATTTCTGGATGACTGTGGAGACAGACTAGATCAAATATGTTCAAAAATGTCACCAATGCGAGATACATGCTGATATGATACGCCCAACGAACTCAATGCAACGAGTTCGCCCTAGCCTTTCTCTGCTTGGGGCATGAATATCATCAGAACAATTGAGCCTGCTGCTTCAAACGGACACAGGTTCATTCTAGTGGCTATAGATTACTTCATAAAATGGGTTGAAGTCGGGTCCTATAAGGCGGTAACCAAGAAGGTCGTAGCAGATTTTGTCCGGGACCGCATTATTTGCCGATTTGGAATACCTTAATCCATCATTACCGACAATGCTACCAATCTCAACAGTGGCTTGATGAAAGCTATGTGTGAAACATTCAAGATCAAGCATCGAAACTCTACGACATACAAGCCGTAAATGAATGGAGCCGTAGAGGCCGCCAACAAGAACATCAAGAAGATATTAAGGAAAATGGTGGACAACTACAAGCAATGGCACGAAAAGCAACCATTTGCTTTACTCGAGTATCGAACCACAATTCGTACATCAACTGGGGCAACTCCCTATCTACTGGATTACGATACTGAAGCCGTTATTCTCGTTGAATTAGAGATCTCTTCCTTAAGTATCATACAGAAAACCGAGCTCAGCAATGCATAATGGGTACGAGACCGATATGAACAACTAGCTCTCATTGATGGAAAAAGAATGAACACAGTGTGTCACGGTCAACTCTACCAGAATAGAATGGCAAGAGATTTCAACAAACGGTTAGTTCAAGGCAATTCACACCGGGGCAATTGGTACTAAAACGGGTCTTCCCACATCAGGATGAAGCAAAAGGGAAATTCTCACCCAACCGGCAAGGCCCTTACATGGTTCACCGAGTATTAACAGGAAGAGCACTTATACTTGTAAAAATGGATGGAGAGATTTGGCCAGAACCCATCAATTCAGACGCAATCAAGAGATACTATGTTTAAGGCTATGTTGGCACTTTCTATTTGAAGTAATTGAACTACGCTTGACCTGATTCCCGTTAAAGAGAGGATACATAGGCAGCCCTATGGGTTCGGTCACATCATAATAAAATCTTCAATACCCCCTATGGTCAGAAACTGGGGAAAGAACTCGAGTTCGCCTGATCTAATCATGTTTAGGTTCGCCAAGGAATGTATCGCCAGGAGTATGCATTTAAACTGGGGCAGAATTTTGATGAGGATCCTCAAAATTCCGAGTCAAGGAAGTTGCAATGTCTCAAAAGCGTGTCACAATCATCAATTCAACAAATTATTCACCTCCATGCATTATCACATATTTCGAACAACTACATTTTTATAAAAAAATTATCAAATGCATGTTTTTCAAAATTTTTATTTTATAGTAGCCAGGCGTTACCCGGGATGACTCAAGCAAGACCTCCAGACAAGAGCAAAGGCAAAGTGCGGAATCGAGAGCACGAACCAACCTTTCCCCGCAAAACTCACGATTTTTCTATGGGTGCAGGAACAATGAACATACCAGGAACGTCCGCAAATACATACACACAGCAAGATCAGTATCTTCACACTGACAAAAGTCGCCAAACACAAACACATCAAGCTAAGAAATGCTTTATGCTCTCGCATTTAGTCATTGCTTTTCTCGCATAGGGCTAAGCACTGCCCTCATCATTACATAAGGCTAAGCACTACCTTCGCTATTGCATAAGGCTAAGCACTACCTCTGTTATTGCATAAGTCTAAACATTTTCTCTACTCCTTGCATAGGGCTAAGCACCGCCTCACCTTGCATGAGGCTAAACACTGCCTCCGCTATTGCATAAGGTTAAGCACTGTCTTCCATTGCATGAGACTAAACATTGTCTCTACTCCTTGCATAAGGCTAAGCACTGCCTTTACTTGCATGAGACTAAGCACCTCCATTCTTTGCATAAGTCTAAGCATTGCCTCCACACTGCATAAGGCTAATCACTGCCTCACCATTGAATAAGGCTAAGCACTGCCTCCATACTGCATAAGGCTAATCACTGCCTCACCATTGCATAAAGCTAAGCAGTGCCTTTCCATGCAAGAGATTAAGCATTGTCTCCGTTCTTTGCATCGGGTTAAAACCCTGCCCTCATTCCATACCAGACTAAGCCTTGTACATCACCTGTTTCCTTTATCAAGTGATCGATATTACCACATACTTGCATTTCATGGGCTGAAACATCGCGACATTGTCCGAAAGCATCATAGTCCAAAGGCACCATCCTCGTAGCCTGAAGACGCCATGCCATGGCCTGAGGATCTCTTGAAATTGCATATCATTATTCAAAGGCGTCATAGTCCGGAGGCACCATCCTCATGGCCCGAGGACACCATTCCATGACCTGCAACTCCCTTATCATACGCTTCATGGCCCAGGACGTGTTGGTCTAAGGACATCATCCTCATGATCCGAAGACAACTCCCATTGGTCATCATTTTTCTTTACCCGACAACGTTTTCATCATTCCCAGGTAAAGAGGGGCAGCTGTTGATACCCAATTTTCCACTCATATTTTATAAATTATTCCATTTACTTTTGCATTATTAACCAATTTACAAGAGTCATACAAGTATTTTCTATAGTTTTCCATAATTCATTTTAAAAATATTTAAAATTGATTTTCTTGCATTTTAAATTATTTAAATATGTATTAGTTACCCCTTTAAATTATTTTGTGATGACTTAATCATCCAAATTAAATATTTACAACTGCACATGTGCTTTACAATATTTTATCTCATTTTTGTATAATCACATTTGCATTTTTTTTATAACTATTTACGCATTTTGCAATAACAGCCCATACTTTACAATATATTGCGTTCATCATTTTATTTAGGCTCAAAATAACTTCTTTATATTTTTACAACCTTCAGCTACTATTTTCTAAAATATTTATTTCCATAAATAATATTTTTTTATATTTATACGGTTATTTTATTAATTTATTTCTTTTATTTCACGTGTTTTAAATAACCGGCCCAATATTGAGCCAATTTTCGGACCAAAATAAGCCCAAAACACCTGGCCCTTTTCTATAGCCCAAACCAGACGACCCTTTTAGCCCAACACGATCGTGACCCCGTCTTATAACCCGCCTCATATCCCTTTTAATCTTCGCCGTTGATCTCAGAGATCAACAGCCCACAAATAATTCCACCCTTTTTATCCACCAAACCCCTAACCTTAAAGTCCATTCTCTTATTCCGCCGCTTTTGAACCCTCTCTACTCTCTTCTCCTCTCAAACCCTAATAGCCGCCTCCTCAATCCTCCCCAATTCTAGTTCTAATATGAAATCTCCCCATGATTTTTCTTCCATATACGCTCGATCTCTTCGTTGTTTACATGGTTTTGGTATCACATAACACTTGCCCATCTTTGGAAAGTATACGGTCCTAAATCTACAATAATCATCTTCAGACCTTCGAGATTTAGACGATATTTCGTCTATATACAATCACTACTAGGCTATATGGGTCCGATTTACCAAGATCTTCAGTCAATCTTTGATTTCTGTCGAACTAGGGTTTGAAATACAATTTTTCTTCTTTACTAGTTCTATAACTGATTACATGTGATACTCTTTCTTTATTTGTAATTGATTAATTGTTTTTCATATTTGCTTGTTCGATTTCTATCACCATATAACCCCTCCCCGATTTTCTTTTTGGAGGAACCGCATTACTGCTATTACTCTCACTATTGTCCTTTTTCACTCAATCACTTACTCTGTTACACTCAAATATTCTGAAACTGTTGGATTCTTGGCTGGCTGAAAGCTAAGGAAATAATACTATTAAAACGACCTCCTCCGGTGAGAGCACTAGCCTTTCTCGAGGCTCTTGATTTGAGGTTTCATTGTCTTCCTTCAATTGTTGCTGCTGAATCATTACTGATATTCTAAATTCCTCACTTCTTTGCTCGTTTATCTTTGCAACTAGTTAGTGTTCTTAACCTTTACAACTGAAATTACTTCCCTCCTATTTGATGATTTTGTATGCCACTATTGTTTGGTTAAGTTTCCCTGTTGAGATTTTTAATGTTGTATGATTATCATATGTTCTACTGATTGTCAATCTCGATGATATTACTTCTACAATTCTGTGTGTTCTAGTATCACCTAAGTTCAAAGCTTCTAAATAGGTAGCTTGTTCTTTTCTAGGTGTAATAAAGTTCTGACCTTCTTATATGTTACTTGAACTTCTGAGATCCTTCTATTGTGCTACCTTTGTTTTCAATCTTGTTTGCCTTAATGTCTCTTTGTAGTTTGAATGCCCTAATTCTATTTAGGTTCTATTCTTAGAACCATGAGAGTTAACTAAGATAATTCCTGGTATTTGTACGTTTGCCTGGTCGAATGTTAACGCCTGGTAAGTGTATCTTCATACTCTGCTTTGGATTCCCGTGTTAAAACTTACTAGTAATTCATTTTTACCCAGAAATTGTTCCAAATGCATTCTTCCCTCTTCATATTAAGTCACTCATATATACAACTTTCAACTTGCTCACTTTCTTAAAATGATCATATCTATATGAATCATGAACCTTTCAGACTGTATATTTCTATGTTACTTGCAAGCCTCAACACTATACTATAGTTACATTACTTGCTACAATTTTTGTTACCACAACACTGTTCTATAGGCCATGTTTGCTAGTACTAGTTTGCTCAGTTTCATGCCTATTATTATCCTTGGTATGTACAAATGAACTTGCTATAGACTTACATTCTTAGAATTAGATACCTGCCTGCTGATTAGCTGTTTTGCAGAGTTTTCAATATTGTCGGCCTTTAATTTCTTAATAGGTTTTCTTATGAATACTTTCTGCTTGTCACAAACTTACAAATCTAAGTTATGTTTTGCCCTACCTGCCTATGCTAAGATTTTCTTATGAAGTTCACTATTGGTCCTTGTCTCTCAAGCACGTCATTGCTATTTGTTAACCTTCTGGAAATTAATGCATGACCCTACTGGCCTTGACTTCTCATGCTTAACTTCTCTATTTGTGGATTCTTGTATGCACGATTCCTGCAATCGAATAATGTGTATCCCAAGAAACCTGTTACCTTGAACTAGTCTGTTAATATGAAAACCCTTGTACATGTCCAATCTATGTGATATGTATACTCTCTACATCCTATGGGTGCTAGTGTGATTTTCAAGTGTGTGTCTTATCCTTGGGACATGTAGAGTTCTTGTTTTTGTTAGCTGTGGTATTAGGGTCCCAATGAGCATATGCTCCAACTTTAGCATTTGCGTTATCTTAAAATGATTTCGGATCTGTATGAGTTTCCATTCGTACTTCAATCATCTATAACTGGTAATGGATGGGTAAGAGAATTGTTTTGTTGTTGGGCTTGGACTGCTGAATCTAGTATTATGGTTTTGAGCACACTATCTCTGCTTGGAATATGGGCATGTCCAAATTTTAAGCTATTTGAAGGCCCAAAAGCATCGCTGAGTTGTCTTACATTTATGATTACGCATGTATTAATTCCATATTGGGCCTTTAATAATTTATAATAACGAATAGTGGGGAGATTAATGAAAAATGGCCAGAGTATTCTAATATTTGCATGAAAAGGTAGAAAACATGCTTATAGGGTCTTTGTATTATATTTGCTATTTCATTCAGCATGCCTTGTTTGTTATTCCGTTTGGTATGTTGAACAGTAATAGAAATACATGCCTATAGGAATCATGTACACCTCATTTGTACACTGTTCAAACACGTCAGCCTAAGTATCTACCATGCTCATTTCCATGTTACTACTGTACATTTAGACAACATGCCTATATGATGTATACCATATGCTTTGTTAACCTAGATACCATGTCTATAAGGCTTCAAGTAATCAACTGGTCAATTACTTCTATTACATTTAGTGTACTGCTCATCTAGATATCATGACTATAGTGTTATACTCTTTAATCGACTATTTCCATTGCCCTGCCTAGACGACATGAACAAAGTGTTATAAAATCAAGCCTACTTGTTAATTGTTAGAAATCCTGCCTATAGGATATTGTTGCACGCATTAGGACTGTTTATGAGGTCAACGTTGCTAGTACTAGACTCTCAAAGTTGTCTCACTACCTAATATGAAATTGTTTGAAACCATGCCTATGGGACATTAATGTCTACCTAAGGTGCACGCTTATAAAATCAGCATTAGTAATCTGGTAGCTCATATCACTTTATTGCCTCACCAACAATTAGAAATCATGCCTATAAGACTTGTGATGTTTTAACCTGCCTATACGCTGCTTATATAATACTGGAATCCAGAATCACATAGAAACCATGCCTATAGGACTTCAAATTTTGATTCTGAGATTATCTATTGCCTGAATCGCCCGCGTGCAATTGTTGGTTATGTGTGGAGGCTAACTTGGGCCCTAAATTGTCTTTACGTGAAGTCCCATCTATTTTGAATGTCGCCTAGTTTTATCATTTTGAGCAACCTAAGCTGAGTCTAGAACCGCCTATTAGTAGGTCCAAAGCCTCCTGGGCCATAGGTATAGGACGGGTAGTACACGCATAGGGTACGATTTAGAATTGAATTAGAGCACCTTTAAGTAACAACCTCAACATAGTAATTGGGTACCAGGAGATGGTAGTCTGTGCCTGCTGAATCGTATGAGCAACCCCTACCTTAAGGGAGTTGCGAAGTATTATTATGTTGCACGGGGTGATCCTTTAGTATAACAACCTTAGGACCCCCCTTTCTTTATGTACTTGTTATTTACACTTAGTCATTTAACATAAATCAATGTAGTTCTATTCTTGTAGTTATTAAGATTTGTACCGATTGTCATGCGTTATGATAAGATTCTTCGACTTCTGTGTCCTCTTTGTTTATTTTATCACTTGTCCTAATTATATAATCCACATAGTTTAAAGTTCAGTTGGGACCTAGTGTTGTGGACCTCGAAGAGTGCTTAACACCTTCTCTTTGAGGTAATTTGAGCCCTTACCCGATCTTTTGGTGGCACAGACTAGTAAAAGAGAGTTATTCACAAATAGGTGCCCTAACGCACCTTAAAAAATTGTTAGGTGGCGTCTCTCCTCTTTTAATATCCATTTAAAAAAGTTGTCACATGTCGTGACCCGCTTTTGCAAGAAAAAGGGGCGCGACACTATGTACACGTTATTGTAAGTGACCTGCCTTAGCCTCGTCAGTATTTCGTCGAGGTTAGGGTCGACACTTACAGAGTACATGGGGTCGGTTATACACATATTACACTATGCACTTCTTGTGCAGGTTTTGGAGCCCGTCCCCGCGGCGTACCATAGACTTGCTCGGATTCAGCTACTTAGAGGAGACTTGAGGTATGGTTGTACGGCGTCCGCAGCTCTGAATCCCTTACTACTTTATTTTGGCTCTTTATTTTCTTTCAGACAGCTTTACTTTAATTCAGAACTTTATCTGTATTATTCTAGTAGCTCGTGCACTTGTGACACCATATTCGGGGTTGTATTTTGATAATTCAGCTACGTTGACTTTTTCGCTCTTTATTTTAGTTCCATCACAATATTTTATTTTAATTAACATCAGTTAAGTTTGAATTGCTTATAAATGGCTTAAGATTTTTCTAATGTTAGCTTGCCTAAAGCGAAATGTTAGGCGCCATCACGATCTCGAAGGTGGGAATTCTAGGGCGTGACAGTTGGTACCATAAACTAGGTTGCCTAGGTCTCATGAGTCATGAGCAAGCTTAGTAGAGTCTGAAGGATCGGTATGGAAACATCTATACTTATCTTCCAGAGGCTATGGAGTTTAGGGAAAATATCACTACTTTCTTACCCTTTCGTGCAATTTTATTCTATCATTGATGATTGAACCATTATATTCTTATTCTCTCACATATGGTGAGAACACGTACTACATCTACTGCCAGATAGGAGCTAGAGCCCTCTATAGCAGCTATGACTAGGGGCAGATGCCGAGGCCGAGGTCTCCAGAGGTCGATGCCGAGGCAGAGCTTAGCCTAGAGCTCGAGCGGTAGCAACCGCAGTGGAGCCTCAGGTGGATCTTGAGGAGGGGGTTCTAGTTCAGACTGTACATGTTGGACCAGCTTAGGTCCCGAAAGAGTTTATAGCCACTCCAGTACTACAGGACGCTCTTGTCCGTTTGTTGGGCCTTATGTAATGTGTGGCCTAGATCGGTATGTTTCCAGTGGCACCAGCCGTCACTCAGGCTGGGGGAGGAGCAGAAACTCCCACTACTCCTGCTCCGGAGCAGATAGCTCACCAGTATCAGACTCCAGCAGCCCCGCCAGTTGGGGTAATTAAACAGATTGTTGCGACACAAGCCGATGATAGGCTCGCCATGTATTCTGAGGCTTTGTTGAGGTTGGACAGGTTTACCAAGCTTTTTCCAGTTCACTTAAGTGGTGCACCTTCTAAGGACCCACAAGATTATTTAGACCATTTCCATGAGGTACTGCGGACAATGGTTATAGTTAAGACCAATGGGGTCAATTTTGTTGTGTTTCAAATGACTGGTTCCGCCAAGAAATGGTGGAGAGAATATAAATTGACTAGACAAGCTGGGTTGACTGCACTTACTTGGGGTAAATTTTCATAACTATTCCTAGAGAAGTTCATTCCTGTCACTCTGAGAGAGGATTACCGCAGGCAGCTTGAGCGTCTTTTGCAGGGGTACTATGATTGTCACCCAGTATGAGACTCGATTTGTGGACTTAGTTCCCCATGCTACTATCTTGCTTCCTATTGAGAAGGAGAGAGTGAGGAGATTTATTGATGGGCTCACGTACTCAATCAGGATTCAAATGGACAAGGAGGCAGAGAGTGGTATTTCCTTCCAAATGGTCGTGAATATTGCTAGATGGATCGAGTTGGTTCGTGCTTAAGAGATAGGGCCGGTGTCAGATAAGAGGCCCTGTTATTTCGATAATTTTAGTAGCGCCTCTTCTAGAGGCAGGGGTAATTATGGTAGGGGCCATCTTCCCAAGCCATTTCATTCAGCGCTTCAGGCATCTCACAGTGCTTCAGGGAGTCGTGATCCTTATGTGCCTTACTCTGGACTGCCAGCCTACAGTACACCATCAACTCCTATCAGAGCTATTACTATGGTTATCCAGCCTGTTCGGGTCAACTTCAGCTTCAGCAGCCACAAAAGCACGATGGATGTTTTGAGTGTGGTGATATTGGGTACATCAGGAGGTCTTGTCCGTGATTATTGAGTGGTATATCACCGCAGAGTTCTCGTGCCATAGTTCCGGCACCGATTGCTCCACCGCCTGCTCAACCAACTAGAGACAGAGGTCAGGCAACTAGAGGTGGGGGTCAGGTCGCTAGAGGTGGAGGTCAGGTCGTTAGAGGTGGAGGCCAGCCAGCTAGAGGTCGTCCCAGAGATGTAGTTCAGAGTGGTGGGACCCAGCCCTGATTCAATGTTTTCCCAGCTAGGCCTCAGTTCGGGTCATCTGACGCCGTTATCACAAGTATCATTCCAGTTTGCCATAGAGATGCTTCAGTTCTATTTGATCCGGGATCTACTTATTCCTATGTGTCCTCCTATTTTTCTTCATACTTGGTTGTGCCTCATGATTCTTTGGGTGCTCCTGTGTATGTATCGACGCTGGTGGGAGATTCTATTATTGTAGATCGTGTCTATCGTTCATGTGTAGTTACTATTGGGAGTCTTGAGACAAGCGTAGATCTTCTACTTCTTAATATGGTAGATTTTGATGTCATCTTGGGTATGGATTGGCTGTCACCTTATCATGCTATATTGTATCGTTAGCCATGCATGGGTTGCCTCGATTAGACTGGAAAGGAAATCCTGGCCATTCTATCAGCAGGATTAGCTCTTATGTGAAGGCTCGACGTATGGTCGAGAAGGGCTGTCTAGCTTATTTGGCTTATATTCACGATTCTAGTACGGAGGTTCCTTCAATGGATTTGGTACAGTTGTTTATGAGTTTCCAGAGGTATTTCTTGCAGATCTGCCGGGGATGCCATCCGATAGAGATGTTGACTTCTGTATTGTTTTGGCTCCAGGCACTCAGCCCATTTCTATTCCTTCATACCGTATGGCCTCGTAGAGTTGAAAGAATTGAAGGAGAAGTTACAAGATTTTCTTTATAAGGGCTTCATCAGACCTAGTGTCTCGCCCTGGGGTGCGCCCGTGTTGTTCGTGAAGAAGAAAGATGGATCGATGAGGATGTGTATAGACTATGGGCAGTTGAACAAGGTCACTATCAAACACAAGTACCCGTGGTTGAGGATTGATGACTTATTTGATCATCTTCAGAGTGCCAAGGTGTTTTCCAAGATTGATTTGAGGTCTAGATACCATCAGTTGAAGATTAGGACATCTGATGTCCCTAAGACAGCTTTTCGGACTCGGTATGGGCATTACGAGTTCCTAGTGATGTCATTTGGGCTGACAAATGCCCCAACAACATTTATGGATTTGATGAACCGGGTGTCCATACCCTATATGGATTCTTTTATGGTGGTATTCATTGATGATATCTAGATCTACTCCCGCAGTCGAGAGGAGCACGACTAGCATTTTTGGATTGTACTCCAGACCTTGAGAGATAGCCAGTTATATGCCAAGTTTTCAAAGTGTGAATTTTGGCTAGACTCAGTAGACTTTTTGGGGCACGTCGTATCGGCAGAGGGCATAAAGGTGGATCTTAAGAAAATTGAGACAGCTCAGAACTGTCCTAGACCTACTTCAGCTACAGAGAACCGGAGTTTTCTGGGTTTGGCAGGTTATTATCGCAGGTTCGTGAGGAAATTTTCCTCCATAACAGCCCCATTGACCAGATTGACCCAGAAGGGTGCCCTTTTCAGATGGTCAGGCGAGTGTGAGTTGAGCTTTCAGAAGCTCATGACTGCTTTGACTATGGCGCCAGTGTTGGTATTGCCCATAGGTTCAAGATCTTACACGGTCTATTGTGATGCATATGGTATTGGGCTCGATGTAGTACTGATGCAGGATGGCAGGGTGATTGCATATGTGTCGCGGAAGTTGAAGGTTCACGAGAAGAATTACCCTGTACATGACTTCAAGTTTGCATCCATTGTTCATGCACTGAAGATTTGCAAGTTCTATCTTTACGGCGTTTCATGTGAGGTGTTCACAGACATCAGAGTCAGCAGTATTTGTTTAACAAAAGAATCTCAATTTGAGGCAGAGGAGGTGGTTGGAGTTGTTGAAAGACTATGATGTCATAATTTTGTATCATCCCGGGAAGGCCAATGTGGTGCTCGATACTTTGAGTAGAAAGGCTGTGGGTATGGGCTGCCTTGCGTATATTCTAGTTGGTGAGAAGCCACTTGTTGCAGATGTTCAGGCTTTGGACAATCAATTCGTGAGCCCAATTGTGGTTAGCTTGTACAAGAGCATGAGGGAGCATCAGTATGATGATCCACATCTGCTTGTCCTTAAGGACACAGTGCGGCACGATGGAGCCAAGCAGGTTACTGTTGGAGATGATGGGGTTTTGAGGATGCAGGGTCGTATTTGTGTGCCCGATGTGGATGGGCTTCATGAGATGATTCTTGAGGAGCCCCACAGCTCCCGGTATTCTATACATCCGAACGCAGAAAAAATATATCAAGATTTGAGGCAGCATTATTGGTGGAGGAGGATGAAGAAGGATATAGTTGCATACGTAGCTCGGTGTCTACATTTCCAACGGGTAAAGTACGAGTATTAGAGGCCTAGTGATTTGCTTCAGAAGTTAGAGATTCCTGAGTGGAAGTGGGAGCGTATTACCATGGATTTTGTTGTTGGACTCCCACGAACTCAGAAGATGTTTGATGCGGTATGGGTCATTGTGAACAGGTTGACCAAGTCAGTATATTTTATTCCAGTGGAAGTTACCTATTCTTTAGAACAGTTAGCTGTGATCTATATCCGCTAGGTTGATCATCTTCACTGTGTGCACGTTTCTATCATTTCTGATCGAGGTACACAGTTTACCTCACACTTGTGGAGAGTCGTGCAACGTGAGTTGGCTACGCAGGTTGAGTTGAGTACAGTATTTCATCCTCAGACGGACGGACAGTCTGAGTGCACTATTCAGATATTGGAGGATATGTTTCGTGCTTGTATTATGAATTTCAGAGGTTCGTTGGATCAATTCTTGCCGCTTGTAGAGTTTGTCTATAACACAGCTACCAGTCGAGCATTCAGATGGCTCCCTATGAAGCATTATATGGGAGGTGGTGTCGTTCACCAGTTGGTTGATTTGAGCCCAGAGAGGCTCGGTTGTTGGGAACAGATTTGGTACATGATGCCTCGGATAAGGTCAAGATTATTCAGGATCGACTTCGCACAGCTCAATCTAGGCAAAAGAGTTATGCCAACCGTAGAGTTCATGGTGTTGCATTCATGGTTGGAGAGAGGGTATTGCTCAGGCTTTCACCTATGAAGGGTGTGATGAGGTTCCGGAAGAAGGGTAAGTTGAGCCCTAGGTATATCGGACCCTTTGAGATTCTTGAGAGAGTGGGTGAGGTGGCTTACAAGCTTGCATTGCCACTTAGTTTATCAGCAGTTCATATGGTGTTCCATGGATCCATGCTCCAAAGTATCACCGTGATCTGTCGCATGCGTTAGATTTCAACTCAGTCCAATTGGACAAAGATTTGACTTATGAAGCGGTAGCTATTCCGTCCCGGCAGGTCCGAAAGTTGAGGTCTAAGAGTTTTCCTCCAGTACGAGTGCTATGGAGAGGTCAGCCAGTTGTGGCAGCCATATGGGGTCCGAGTCGGACATACAGAGTAGATATCCACACCTTCACAGCCGAGGTACTTTTCTATTTTCGTTTGACGATGAACGTTAGTTTTAGAAGTGGAAAATGTGATATCTCGATAAGTCATGTTTAATTTTTAACCTTCATTTATGTATTCCGAGACCTCGAATAGCTCCTTTACTCTTCCTCGATTTGCATACACAGTCCATGTCTTAATCTGGGAGGTATTTATGTGAAAAAAATTGATAAAAGTGTGAAATTATGCTTTAAAATAATATTTTAAGCGAACGGACCCGGATCAGTGTTCTGACGGTCCCAGCGGGTCCGTATCATAATTTAGGACTTGAGTGTTTGCCAGAATTAAATTCGGAGATCCCTAGCTTAAATTATCGCTATTTGTTGAAAGTTAGAAATTTAATGGTTTAATGAGTTTTCAAGTTTGACCGTAAGTTAACTTTACTGATATCGGGCTCGGATTATGATCCCCGGAGTTGGAATTGCTCAAATATGTCATTTGGGACTCACATGCAAAATTTGAAGTTATTCTGGATTAATTTGACGTGTTTCGGTGCGATTTATAGAATTGAAAATTTCATAAATTCATTAAGTTTGAATCGAGGTGCGCTTTATAATTTTGACGTTGTTTGACGTGATTTGAAACCTCGAGTAGGTCGTGTTATGTAACGGAACTAGTTGGTATATTTTAACGGGGTCCGAGTGGCTTGGGTGAGTTTTGGAAGAGATTCGGATCGTTTAGAGCATGTTGAATGAAGCTGGTTCTGTGTAGAACCTGGCGCAATCGCACCTGCGGATGTTGGAGCGCAGGTGCGGTCTACTTCTGCGAGATCTATATCGCTTCTGCGAAGGGGAGTTCTGGGGAAGAGGGGTCGCTTCTGCGGAGGTTTGCACGCAGGTGCGAGAGCCACTTCTGCGGCTGAGCGATCGCAAATGTGAAGATGTTAGCTTCGACGGCTTCCTAAGTGTTTCTCCATAGTCCCAAATGCGACAGGTATTTCCGCAGGTGTGGTCCTCTGCCTGGCCAAATGGCTTCGCAAATGCGAGCCTTGTCTCGTAATTGTGAGGCCACAAATACGAGACTGGATAGAATACTTGAGGATCGATAATGGGTCATTTCTTCATTTCGTTTTGGGGTTTGAAGTCTCGGTTTTGGACGATTTTGGAGGAGATTTCACGAGTTTTATTTGGGTAAGTGTTCTATAACCGAAAGTGATTATATTTCATGATATTATGGTTATTTTCATCAATTATTAGTGAATCAAATGGAACAAAATGATATTCTTGTAAAAATCTTCCAAAAACAAAAATTTAGGATTTGAATGGTGATTTGATATCGAAATTCGATAATTTTTGTATGGTTGAACTCGAATCGATATGGGTGTTCGAATTTCGTGAGTTTTGTCGGGTTCTGAGACATTGGCCCTACGTTAATTTTTGACTTGACTTTTCGGATTTTAATTTGGAAATATAGCATTCCTATAGCTTGAGTTGAGTACATTGAATTGTTTGTGACTAGATTCAAGGCATTCAGACACTAATTCGCGTGGCAAGGGCTTATTGGAATCTTGATTTGGTTGCGAAGTGATGTAAGTGTTGGGTCTAACCTTGACTTGAGGGAATAGGGACCCTTGAATTATGTGCTATGTGAATTTCATATGTAGCGGTGTATATGCGAGGTGAGGAGAGTGTATACGTCGTCGATTATTTGTTTCCATGTCTACCCGTATTTCATTAATTATATTATTTCATGTCTTCATTGTTACATGTTTTAAGTATTTCCTACACCTCAACTTGCTACTTGACATTTATTATTCTGGTATGTTAAAATATAAATTTTTACGATGTTTCTATGCTTAATTGATAATTGTCTTAGTTGTCTTACTTGCACCTTTTAACTGTCATATATGTGATTTGTCTTGTTGCCCAGCATTAATCATAGAAATTCTGGTAATTTGAGTTGTTAAATTGATTGCACTTGTCGGTTTAATTATGGATCGAGTTACACGCCACAACAGCTGGAAAAAGGGAGAATTTATATTGATACGGTGGGATCGAGTTGCACGCCGCAACAGGTGAAACAAGGGTGGATTGATATGGTAAAATAAGGGTGAATTATGATATTAATTATGATTATATGGTGGGATCGGGTTGCGCGCCGCAATATACATTTACTTATTATTAATGATATATATACTTGGTGGAATAAGAGTGGATTTGATATGGTGGGACCGGGTTGTGCGCCGCAACAATTTATATATTTTGTATCCCTTGTTGAATTGTATGGGCTTCGGTGTTTTCTTTCGAGACTTTGAGTATTTGGTATTACTGTATTTACTAGGTTTCGAGGATTTAGTTATTTTCATGAGATAATTGCTTTACTCTTCAGTTTGTTCCTCTCCTGTTATTATTTTTATATACTGCATACAAGTTGCTGTAAGTGATCCGCCTTTAGCCTCGTTACTACTTCATCGAGGTTAGGCTCGACACTTACAGAGTACATGAATTCGATTATACTCATACTACACTCTGCACTTCTTGTGCAGGTTTTGGAGCCGGTCCCAATGGTGTAGTATAGACTTGCTCGGATTCAGCTACTTAAAGAAGACTTGAGGTATGGCTGTACGGCGCCCGCAACTCTAAAATCCCCTTCTACTTTATCTTGGCTCTGTATTCTAGTAGCTCTTGTACTCATGAGCATTTGGATAATTCAGCTTTTTCTGCTCTTTGTTTCAGTTCCATCACAGTTATTTTATTTTAAATTAACATCAGTTAAGTTTGAATTGTTTAAAAATGGCTTAAGATTTTTCTAACGTTAGCTTGCTTAAAAAGCGAAATATTAGGTACCATCACGATTCCGAAGGTGGAAATTCTTGGTCGTGACAACAACAGTTACCTATGATTAAATAGATAGAAATTCATCGCGATATCTTTGAATAATTAGGAATTTAATTTATAACATACGATTTCGATCTATTATGCAATTCGTATTTATCTTTTACAAAGAATATTATTTATGTATATAATTGTGGACTTTTTCGGGGAAGTAGTGTCAGATGAAACTCCTGACCTTTTGTTTACGTGTCTATATCAATGTATAATTTTTTTAATTTATAATAATGGTGTTAAATAAAGTTACGTGTACCTTGACTAATTTCACGGGTGCATGAACTTGTGTCTCTATATTTGTGTCTAAATATTCTTTTAATTGCAGTGCTCGGTCTAGCTTGCCCATATATTGACTAATGCCACAAGGGTAACTGCTACTCGCCACCAACACAAGTATTGGGTAATTCTTTCCTCTAGTGTTTGGACAGATGAAAAGAAATCACTTAACGTTTTTACTATCGCACGAATTTAAATTTTAAACCTTAGAGTTTTCAATCTATTTCATTGACCATTAGATCACACCCTTATTTATGTATGTGTAAGCAAATCTCTCCATGTATGCACATTGATATTTTTCTAACAATAAAAAAAAGGTTAGCATTGAAGTGGTTAGGAAAAACTGCATGGTTGCGAGCTAGGAAGGAATATGTTCAAGTTGACTTGCTTTGGAGAAGAAATTAAAGGGGGAATATAATTAAGGGACCATTTTGACAGCTAATAGTAAGACGTAAGTTAGCAATTTGCATTGCATGGAACAAAAAAAGCCATTCATTTTAGTAGTTGTTCCTATGTAGATGAGTGTGTTACAGAAAGATCAATTTGATGTTTGGCGAACCTTCCCCTTCCACAGCTGTCTGATGCCTACAATACTTTTGGAAATATATTAGGCAGTCCTTTTGGAAAATTCCGTCCATCTAATATATCAACGTCTCTTTTCTAAAAACCATCTCGTATCCAATACACAGCTCTGAGGAAGTATTCCCTTACTAGGATTTCTCTATTATCAAAATTCGACTCTGACACCCTTAATTAAAGGTGAAAGGATTTCATTCATTATATTCTATCACACCCTTTGACGGTAAGAATTAAGATATCTAGTTAGGTTTGTGTAAGAGAAAAACAAAAAAGCGTCAGTACCTACTATTATTTGTTGTGATTTTTTTATAAGAAAAAAAAAGTTATTGCATTTTTCGGGAACGAAAGGGAAATGAAATGAGAGAAAAAGGACAGTGAAATCAAAATGTAAGAGACTCTCATCGCTATCATTAGATTAGAATTAGAAGCTTTGGACTCGCAGAAAAATTGAATGACCATTAAAAAGAGATCTTGTTTTGTTCTCTATTTGACCTTTTCTATCTCTTATGAATGTGTAAATTTTGAATTGTTTTTATTTTTAGAACCCCAAAAGCTGTCATTTCGTTGTCAAAATAGAGTATGGCTGAAGGCAATTGTCATTAAGCAATGACCAGAAGTGAATTTTGGAAGGTTTTCCAGAATTCAAAGTATGTACTTTATATATATGCCATAATTACAGTATTTTTCCCTTCTTAAATATAGTTTGTTAGGCTTTTAGCATATTTGGTTGATCGGCTGCTAAATACACAAAAAAATTTATTATGTATAAAATATGTATATTATATTCTAATATACTAGAAAAAAATTTGATTCTTATTTTGGAACTCAACTATACGATGTAAAATTTCCTTTGTTTGTTTATAATGCTCTAATAAGTCCAAATTTTAAGCGATAAGGATTGAGATCTGGAATATAAGTTTCCATACAACTTGTATAATTTGTTTCTAGAGAAACACAAACACTCAAAACTGATTTATCATGAAAAAACATTATTCTACTCTTATTATCTGCTCAGCTCTCTTGTCAATATATTTATTATTAATTTTTATAAGCAATTTTTTCGTCTGATAGCTTTTTCATTCCTCGTCAATCATCATGAAGAGTTTTTGATGAAGACAATAGTCATTTTCTTAGGAAATATAAAGGAGTTTTCAATGGTGTTCTAGAACTCAAAAAACTTTTGGGGTGCCAATAATTATAATTCTTCGCCTTTGAATAGTGCGATTGAGGCCAAATATAAACTCAAGTAAGTTGCGAGAAAACTTTTGTGGAGTAGATTTTTCATAAAAATAGGAATTCTTATAGGAGTATAAATCATGCCTAGAGTTCCTTTCGCTGTGCGTGAGGTCGTAACTTACATTATGCTGAAATTGAGACTAGTTCATTAAAAATTGATTTTTATGTGCCGTGAAGAAACATATATTTGCGGTTTCACGTTCCAATAAAGGATGATTATAATAAGAAATTAGCAAGTGTAAAATTAATTTAATTGTGATGACTTCACTTAATTTATATGTGAAATGCACGCATAGAATTCGTGAAACAGATGCATAGAATTCGGGACATAGTCTATTGATATAAAAAAAAATACAATTTTAAAATGGATCAGAAACTGCTACTTATTTCTTGTTCTTTCTCTTTAATGTTTACTTCTTTATTAATAAATATATAAAATAAGAGCAATTTAGAGATTGTGAATTGAAATATAGTAACTGTATAGGGTAAAATGTGTTTATATTAAATGATCACACGAGAAAGTGACACGTGGAGCCGTAGACAGATGGTAGCCGGATCCAGAGGCAACGATCCCGTCTGTTACTGGAAGAGAATGATACTCATAAAGGTGAAACAAATGTCTTCCAACGGGTAGCATTTAATAAGGAATATTCTGCAACATTAAGTACATGGCACGTTACAAGGAATATGGCATTCACTGCCTGCCGTTACACATTATACAATGGCCCTCATAATTGTCATCAAAGAGGGGCTTGATCCTAGGACTTTGTTCCCTAGGTGCAGCTATAAATAGTGAGCTCTATTATCACTGTAAAGGACACGAATTTTTTGACAAGCGTACACTATATTCTATCAAAAAGCTCAATAACATTTTACTTTCTTATTTATTTATATTGTTCTTACCGCCCCTGGTAGCTCTGCGCTCGGGATCAAGATATCTGCTGTTTTATTTCAATTTCAAGGCTAAGTCTTATTTTTTTGTCTTATTCGTCTATTAATTTAGAATCAATTAATTCACTTGTCTATAAACTACGTATAAATTCAACTGTATCGTTTTATGGGTAAACAGTTTGGGGCCCACCGTGGTACTTAGACAGTTGTGTAATTAAGTTGATCCTCGCCTCTATTACTAACACGTTTGATTATTTGTTCTTAGCAAAAATCATAGAAAATAGCAGATAATGGTGTTAACAACACATACAACGTTGAGGCCAAGTAAATCAGCCTCAGCATGAGGATTCAATCAGTGATACCCGCAGTGAAGGGAATGAGGCCACGCGATTCCACGGTAGATGTTATCCGCGACATGTTCGAGAGGCGACTCTTGATAATGCTGAAGAAAAGCACGTCGTCGAAGCAGTAAGGGTCTTGCAGGAGCAACAAGAGACCATTTTAGGCCATCTCACACGATAAGATAAGATCATGACAGCTGCTTCTAACAACGCAAATGGACGAGGTCCAGTTCAGCTAGGTGCTCCCGTAAATCAAACAACGCAGAAAGCCAACAACAAAACACTAAGGGGACCAGGGTTGCCATACAAACCAAGCGCGGTACCAGCATTGATCCCGAAGCAGTTTAAAATTGCTAGACGTGCCGAAATATGATGGGACTTCAGATCCTCAAGAGCATATCACCACCTATACAACGACGGTGAAGGGGAACGATTTAGCTCCCCACGAGATTGAGTCAGTTTTGCTAATGAAAGTTGGGGAGGCTCTCATGAAGAGAGCCTTAACGTGCTATTCGCTTTTGCCCGATAATTCCATAAACTCCTTCGAGATGCTCGCGGATTCTTTCATCAAGTCCCATACCAGGGTCAGAAAGGTACAGGCTTGAAAGGCCAATATATTCAGGATTGAACAAGGAGAGTTTGAGTTGCTACGAGAGTTTGTAACCAGGTTCCAGAAGAAAAGGATATTGCTGCTGGTTGTTTTGGAAATGGGCGGCTGAAGCATTCACCAAAGGTCTGAATCTGAGAATTTGCGACGCTTCCCGGAAGTTGAAAGAAAGTTCCAGTTCCAGGCAATAACTTGGGTGGATGTTCACAACCAGTACGAGTGAAAGATAAGGATTGAGGATGATCAGCTCGGTTTCCCGGCATTGGTTAAGGGTCGAGACCGGGAAAAGAATAAAGAGAAGTCAAAAGACAATTTTGACACAGGTCGACGGTCTTCGAGGAGTCAAATTTTTCCCTATGAATTGGCCGAAGGACCTGGTAGAGGTTTCCGATCAACGGATAGATTTGCTACCGATAGGAGAGCTGATCGCAGTCGAAACAATAGGTTGTTATAGGACAACGGAACGTCAGGTCCTCCAGATTATTCCTACCCCAAGGCTTTTTGAATACAACTTCAACGTCAGCGTAGTGGAGCTGGTGTCGGCTATGAGGAACATTAAAGAAGCATGGTTCCCGAAGCCAATAAGATCTGATCCCAGCAAGAGGGATAATTTGTGGTGCGAATACCACGGGACAAATGGTCACCGAACTGGGGACTGCAGGCATCTACGTGAAGAGGTGGTGACATTGCTGAAAAACTTCCATCTCTAGGAATTTTAAGTGACCGGGCTAAAAACAACTATGACCGCAATCGTGATAATGCGGAGCCTTAAAAAACAGGGGAATATTTCCCGCTCCTGACGATCAATATGATTTTTGGGGGGAATGAGATTAACAGGGTTACATTCTCTGCGGCAAAAAGACGAAGGTGAGTGTGACCCACAGCAAGAGACTTCAAGAAGTCGCTGAAGACGATATTACTTTTACGAAGGAGGACACAAATGGATTGCTGCTAACGCATAACGATGGATTGTTAATCTCTTTAAATGTCTTAGATTTTAAAATAAACGTGTTCTGGTGGATCCAGGAAGTTCGGCCAACATAATACAATGGAGGATATTGGAGCAAGCCAAGCTCACTAGAAGCATTATTCCAGCCATAAAACTCCTCACCGAGTTCAACTTAGCAAGTGTGACAACCCGAGGAGAAATATTGCAACCCACGAATGTCGAAGGGGTGATGAAGACGACCATTTTCGAGGTGGTGGATGGTGATATGGGCTACAATATTATCCTGGGTAGACCGTGGTTCCACGAGATGAACGCTATTCCATCGACATATCACTAGTTTCTGAAATTCCCAACTCCCAAGGGAATTAAACAAATAAGAGGTGATCAACTGGAGCAAGGGAGATGAATGCAATCTCAGTCTCCAGTAGCAAAGGGAAGGGCATGCGACATAGCAATTATATGAACCGGTGCCTGTTCCCGAGTCAAGCGAAGTCAACCAGGGGGAAGAGTCATCAGAATCCTATCAGGTGCTAAGGTATTTCCAGGTACCAGAAGAGACGGACACAACAAAGTCCAAAGCGGAAGAACATGAGCAAGTCACATTATTCGAAAAGTTCTTGGAGTAGAAATTCCACATGGCACAAGACTGCATCCCGAACTCAGGTGTGGATTTATTGAATTTCTTAAATTTAATGTCGATTTTTTGTGTGGTCGCATGCTGATATGACAGGTATCCCTTCGCAAGTGGATGTACTCAAGCTAAGCTTGGATCCCAGCATCCCTCTGGTAAGACAGAAAAAACGTCCTATTGCCGAGGCCAAAAATAAATTCGTCAAAGAAGAGGTAACTCGCTTGCTTGATATCGGTTCAATCTGTGAGGTAAAGTATCCCAGCTGGTAGCTAACTTAGTAGTAGTCCCAAAGAAGAATAATATATTTCGCATGTGCGTAGAGTATAAGGACTTAAATAAGGCGTGCCCAAAAGACTAGTTCCCATTGCAAACATTGATCAAATGATTGATGCAACGGCCAGGCACTAGTTAATGAGTTTCCTCGATGCTTAGTCTAGGTACAACAAAATTAATATGAACTCGGAGGATCAGGAAAAAGCTTCGTTCATAATGAACTTCGGCACATATTGCTATAATGTGATGCCCTTCAGGCTAAAGTATGCCAGAATCACTTATCAACGGCTCGTGAACAAATGTTAGAAAAGCAAATAGGAAAAACCATGGAAGTTTACATAGACGATGCTTGTTATGTCTTTGAACGCAGGTGATCATCTTAAATACTTGCAAGAAACTTTTGTCATCTTAAGGAATCAAGACATGAAGCTTAACCCCAAGAAGTGTGCGTTTGGGGTCAGCTCCGGCAAATTCCTGGGATTCTTGGTGTCACTAAGAGGGATTGAGGTTAACCCCGATTAATTCAAAGCAATCAAAGACATCCCAGACCAGCTATCAAGTGCAAAAGAGGTTCAAAGCCTAATGGTGAAATTGGCCACTTTGAGCATATTCATTTCTCGGTCTTCAGAGAAATGCCATCATTTCTTCTCGATGCTCAAAAAGAAGTACATCTTTTAAGGGATTTGAAAAGGTATTTGTCAAGTCCTCTGTTACTATCGAAGCCGGAGGAAGGCGAAAAACTGTTAATCTAGTTAGCAGTCATGGAGTTAGCGGTAAGTGCCGTTTTAGTCCGTGAGGGCGAAAGTACGTAATATCCTATTTATTATGTTAGTAGAATTTTAACGGGAGTAGAAACTCGCTAATTACACCGGGAGAAGTTGGCCTTAGCCCTCGTAGTCACCGTTCGAAAGCTCAGGCCATACTTCAAATGTCACCCGATAGTTGTGGTGACAACCTTTCCCCTGCGGAATATCCTTCATAAACTCAAACTTTCGAGTAGGCTGGCCAAGTGTGTCATCAAAATGAGTGAATTTGACATAGAATATAAACCTAGGACTGCGATTAAGTCACAAGTTTTGGCCGAATTTGTGGCCGATTTCAGTACGGGACTGTTACCTTTGGCAATAAAAGAAGTAGTGATGGTGTCAGAAATGACATCAGGAATTTGGACCCTATTCATGGACGAAGATTCCAACGTAAAGGGATCTGGGCTCCGCATAGTATTAACTACGCCTTCGGGAGAAAGCCTAAGGCAGGCCATAAGAACAGTTACTCTGACTAACAATGAAGTGGAGTATGAAGCTTTGATTGCAGGGCTCGAATTGGCCCGGGGACTGGACTTCGAGGTCATATAAATCAAATGACTCCCACTTGGTGGTAAATAGGTTTACGGGATCTTCGAAGCTAAAGAAGAACGCGTGCAACATTACGTAGTGAGGGTTCAGGCTCTGCTTGCTTGGTTTCCGGAGTGGTCAATTACGCACATCCCGAGGGAAGAGAATGAGGAAGAAGACGCACTAGATAACCTTGGCTCATCTACGAAAATGAAAGGACCGGACTCCGGTACCTTCGTAAAGCTTATGCACTCAGTTCTAGACTCAAATAGCTACTACGAGGTAAATGCGGCTAATTTGGTCTGGGACTGGAGGAATGAAATCATTGATTATCTCGAGCACGGAAAGTTTCCTGAAGATAGCAAGGCATCTTGGGTGCTATGCACTAAGGCAGCGCGATATAGTTTCAAAGGAGGTCAATTGTATAGAAAATCATTCCAAGGCCTGCTGGCCCGATGTTTGGGAGCCTCTACAGCTAATTATGTTATGTGGGAAGACAAAGAAGGGATTTTTGGAAATCACTCAGGCGCAGATTCCTTATTACTAATATTAATAAGGGCATGATACTATTGGCCCGGTATGGAACAAGACGCCAAAGCTTATGTTAAAATATGTGATAAATTTCAATGCTACGCATCGTTGGTACATCAACCGGCAGATCCATTGCACTATGTTTTTTCACCATGGGCGTTCATGAAGTAGGGAATAGATATCGTCGGACCACTACCACCGGTCCCTAAGATAAGATTTCTTTTGATTTTGGGGGACTATTTTTCTAAGTAGGTTGAAGCAGGTCTTATCAGAAGATTGGTGAACGTGAAGTGGTAGATTTCTTGTGGAAGAACATAATTTGCAGATTTGGGATACCAAAAGAGATAGTCTATGACAACATGCCACAATTCATGGGCACAAAGGTCACAAAGTTCCTTGAAGACTTGAAAATCATAAGGATCACATCTTCACCCTATCATACGAGCGCAAATGGTCAAGCAGAATCAACGAACAAAGTAATTATACAAAATCTCAAAAAGAGATGGGACGAAACTAAAGCTAAATGGCCTGAAGAACTTCCAGGTGTATTATGGCATACCGAACAACGGCCAAATCACGCACGGGAGAGATTCCTTTCTCCCTCATGTACGGAGCAGAAGTCCTGATCCCGATAAATGTAGGGGAGCCTACCCTGAGATATTTTTGGGAAAATGAAGAAACAAACAGTGAGGCAATGTTGGTCAATTTGGAGCTACTCGATGAACGAAGGGACTTGGTGCAAATAAGAATGGCAGCCCAAAAGAAGAGAATAAAAAGATATTACAGTTGAAGAGCCAACCTCCGTTATTTCAAAGTGAGAGACTTGGTTTTAAGGAAATTGACTCAGAACAATCGGGAGCTTAATGCAGGGAAGCTAGGTCCAACATGGGAAAGCCCCTATCGGGTTTCAGTTGTCACTGAGAAAGGATCATACGAGTTGGAGAACCAAGATGGAGAAAAGTTTCCAAGCAACTGGAACATGGCACACCTCAAGAGATACTATTGCTGATGAATATCACCTGTACTGAAAGTATCTGCTGCACTCTTTTTTATTTCATCTAGTTTTTTTCCCAAATGGGTTTTTTTAGCAAGGTTCTTAACGAGACAGCAACAGAAAGCATACTACGAAGGAAGTTTCAACAGCAGCAATAAGACCTTTTAATGACAAGGTAGACAAGCGAAGAACCACTACGGAGCGGTTAGATAGTTTTTTGCTCTATAGCAAAGTTCCTACCGGGAAGTTAAGTTTGTTGTCGAACAGAGATTACCCGACCATTCACAAGTACAAGCCACTAGGAGATTGTTAGATAATCTCTGACTCGATAACATAAATTCCTAAGGGGAAGTGAAGTTTGTTACCGAACTGAAGATTATCTAGCAATTCACTAGTGGAATCCTCGAAGGTGTAAAACTTCTGGTGTTCAAATTCGCATTCTTCGCATTCGAACACTTGGGGGGAGGGGGATGATATGAGGATATGGCAACAACGACTGCCACTTCGACCAGAATGCGAAACCCAGAACCATAGTTGTATCATCGGGATCGGGGAGTGCGCGGCCAGGCCCGTAGAAACAAGTTGTACAAGTTAGCCACAAGAAATGGTAATCTTATGTACTTTTGAAAATTGAAGGAATAAAGTAAAGTCCTTTTATTTATATATTATTTCTTGTCTGAACGATGAATTTATTTTGTCATTTGAAAGACAAACAAGTACTTCAAATGCTAGTGCCGTAATGAATAGGAGATGTCCTCTTCAAGAGCACCGAAAACATAAGAGGGCCCCCTCTTATGAAAACCCTCATGTTAAAGGGTTGATTTTGAAAGAACTTATGCTCAGAATCCAAATGCATTCAGTGGAAAATACACTCGAAGCCTTACATGATTAGACACAAACAGTAAAACTTGCGAGAACACTACAACGAAAAAAAAAATGCAAAGAGCAAACTTGCGCAAATGTTTAAATGAAAGTACGCAAAGAGGGAAACTTATACGCAACTTGAACGAAAAAGTATTTTTATTTACAATTAATGTGCCAAATAGCATAAGTACCTAAGTTTGAAAAGGAAAGCAAAAACTAAGCTGTTGCATTTTCGAAACCCAGAGGAAGAGAAGCATTCGTGCCCCCAGGAGAAATGGGTAGATCCGTTGCCTTTACGATATCTTGGCCTTCGTCATGTTGGCCTTCAGCCTCATCTCCTTCCGGTTCCTCTTTTGTTCCAGAGAACTCAGAACCGGAACCAGAAGAATCGGTAGCATCAGGCCTGGCCGGAGGACCCCTTCTAGCATCTAACACCAGCTCACGGGCTTTAGCGATTTCGACGTCAAAATCAATGACACCCACTTTAGCCTCTTCCAAGGTTTTTCTCCTTATTATTTACATAGCATATATTTTTACTACAATAAAGGAAGCCGCTCCACGCTTGAGTTCTTCTTTAAGTTGGTCAACCTCGGCAGAAAGATTTTTCCATGCTGATCTAACAGGTCGAAGGCTGACATCGAGATCACGGACAGTGGTGCTGAAAATTCTATTATGATCAATGGTCTTCTTATTATTCTCCTCCAAATTGGGTATACTTCACCCCGGCAACAGCAAGCTATTCGGTTTTCAGTCTGCCCCCAAATTATTCAATCTTCAGCAGAGGCAGCCTCGCGATCGATGCAGCAAGAAAGACATTACGTACTTCAACCCATTTAGCCCTAGCTTCTTCAAATTGAGCCCTCAATGGGGCTGCCTCTTCGCTAAGGGTCTCTACTTCTGGCTCACTTTGTTGCAAGTTGAGAGGCGAGTAGCAGTTTGGTCCCGCTCGGCCAAAAGTTGATACTGCTCGGAGGTAAGTTCCTCCTTTTCTTAAAGCAACCTTTTGGAGGCCCTCGGAAGCACGAAAGTTGGCGTGCAAAAGGAAATGTGCAAATTCAAAATCCTACTATATCAAAGATAGAAGAGATAACGGAGGAAACAAAGAATATATTGTTGCTGCGTTGTGCATAGCATTGTTCAACAAGAACTCTCCCGAGAGAGCTTATATTTTTTCCCTATCTTTTTCTGAAGCCAAAGGCTTCAGATAATTTGCAAGTTCCACCAGCCGGGAGAGCACGTGGAATCCGGCAGAGACCGAAAGTGTAACGCTCCTCCTCCTTTGCGGATCCTCTGAGGGGGCAACATAATTTTGTCCTAAGTTCCCGTGAACTGGGGATAGGGGGAGAGAGTTGTTCTCCTCTCAAGCAACCATGGCCAGTGGAGATGATGTAGCAGTTGCCGGTGGAGAAGGAAAAGTTGGTGAAGAAGGAGATGAAGCTGATGGCATTGAAGGATGAGAAGTGGCTGTGGCAAGCACGATGTTAGTTGTTTGTTGCTCATCAATCGAAGATGGTGGGGACCCGGTACTCAGCCTCACGGTACCGGGCACAGCGACTGGAATTCAGAAGCAGGAGTTGGCATTTTTCAACCATCTCATACTCCCCCCAGAGTGCCGAGGCATTGTCCTTAGTTAGCGTAACTAACTCAACAGATTGAGCAGTCTGTTGAGCTGAGGAAGGTCGTCGTCTTCAATGTAGAGAAGCCCCTTCCTCACTGGCTTCCCCATTATCATCGATCATCACGGTGTTTATGGCCGGCCCGGGCAAGGGGCTCAACACCACAGCTTCCGGAGACGACTCGGGAATGGTACTCTTCGCTTTTTTATTTTTTCCCCCGGCCGTAGATGAACGTCCTCTTTATGGTTGCTTGTTCTCCTACGGGGGACTCCGAGAGGAAGCACTTGCACCCGAAGCAGGCTCGAAGACACCTGTCTATGTAAAAGCCTCCTGCAGCAGCCTCGCTGCATCAGTAGGATTAGCCAAAATGTCCTCCTAGGGGACGACAACTGAGCCCTGGGCTAAATATGAATTCAACAGGAGAGAAAGATTAAGCCACTTCTTTATACGAAAAGGTAAAAACAAGATGAGTTTGACTTACCATGACTTTTGGCCTTCCACCCATATTTAAGAGTTCAGTTCTTTCTACGTGCGAGTCTCGGGCGTAGTAACGTCCATATTTTCTGGATCCACTAGTCAGAGCCTTCAATCCCCGGTGGTGCCCACCGTGTCACTGAAATAAGCAAAAGAAGAAGGGTCAGTAAGAATATGAGATGATCTTTAACGGAAGAAAAGACAGATGGTGAACTTACGAGTGCGGTCCCATAATTCCGGAAAGGATGAAGTCGTGGCCATTATCATCATCCATGGTGGATAACAGAGAATGGTGGCTGCGCTTGCTGAAATTTATCATTCCCCCGCAGAAGATCTTGGGGGAGTAAAGTCTCATAAATCGAGCTAAGATTAGCTCCTCTGCTGTCTCCTAGCACAGACGCCGAAGACAAGCAACTGTCATCCACATAGAAGGACTTAGTTATGCCAGGCATACCTGGTAGCGGATGGTGAACTCCATTTTTATATATTTAATGGCCTAGGGTTTCTAGAAGAATAGGCCATTTTTTATTAGAAAAGAAGGAAGGTTTTATCTCAAGAAGAAGATTAAAGAAAGATTGAAGAAGAAGTACGAGTTGAGCAAAGAGGGTTTGAGAAAGTTTAGAGAATTATGAAGTGTAAATGAAAAAGTTTGATGCATATAAGTAAAGGTATAGGCGTATAGTGTGTGGAGTGCCTTGCTTATCATAGACAAGGTACACCTGCCCCGCGTCTGCACGCCTCGGAGTCCCCTTCTATCCTGCTCTTTTCTTATTTCTTTACATTTGATAGACAATGATGTATAGGATTGTTCGGTACCGTATCTAGAGCTTGTGACTTATATCTCACCAGGTTTTGGGATTGTACTTATTGAGTTGTAGTAGATTCTGTTTATGAAAAATGTTGGATGTTCAAGTTTTAATCTCTTATTTAATGTTTCGGCATATTGTTAGGCTTACCAAGTCTTAGAGACTTGGTGCCGTCACGACATTCTACGGAGGGGAATTGGGTCGTGACAAGTTGGTATTACAACTTTAGGTTCATAGGTGTTATGAGTCACAAGCAGGTTTAGTAGAGTCTCGCGGATCGGTACGGAGATGTCCGTACTTATCTTCGGGAGCCTATGGAACTGTTAAGAAAAGCTTCACTTCTTTGATTCCTTATCATGTGAAATCTTTGACTTTGGATTCTAAATTTCTGTCTTTCTATTCTTTCACAGATGGTGAGGCCATGTACAGCAAGATCAGATGACCAGACACTGGCGCCCTCTGCTAGAGTCGCGAGAGGCCGGGCTCGGGGTAGAGGCCAAGGACGTCCACATGTTGCAGCCAGAGCACCCGCACGAGCTGCTATAGAGGAGCCACCGGTTCAGCCCGAGGTCAGGGAAGCAGCTTTTGAGGAGGAGGAGCTTAGGCTCGAGAGGTACAAAAAGTACCACCCTCCTACTTTCAGTTGCTTAGCGTCAGAGGATGCCTAGGGTTTTCTTGAGGAGTGCCACCATATCCTCTGTACCATGGGTATTGCGGAGTTTAGTGGAGTTGCTTTCACTAAGCTCTAGCTTAGGGGGAATGACTTATCAGTGGTGGCGAGCATATGAGTTGGGTAGTCCGGCCGCGGCAGCTTCACTCACATGGACTCAGTTCTCGGATATATTCTTGAGAGAGTAGGTTCCTAGAGTTTTAGAGATGCATGGCGTGTAGAGTTTGAGTAGTTGTGTCAGGGTTCTATGACCGTGTCGGAGTATGTTGTTCGGTACAGTGATTTGGCTAGGCATGCACCAGCCTTGGTTGCAACTGTTAGAAAGTGGGTCCGTCATTTTGTCGAGCGACTCAACCCCAATATCAGATTTAGCATGGCCCTAGAGTTGGAGATGGACATCGCATACCAGTAGGTAGTGGGGATTTCTAGGAGATTGGAGGGTATGCTGACTCGAGAGAGAGAGAAGAGCGAGACCAAGAGGTCTAGAGAGTCTGGCACATACAGTGGTACCCGTGCCCCAGCTTTAGCTTGTCATGGTAGGGGCTATATGAGTCGCCCTGTTCATTCAGCAATTCCAACTTCCAGCGGTATTTCGGCCACGCCTAAATCCCAGGCCCCCTATTATGCACCGCTAGTATCTAGCGCACCTCCTGCACGGGGTGCTTTCAGTGGTCAGTCCGGCCGATCAGGCCCGAGCCAGCCACAACAGCCACGTCCTCCGAGAGCTTGTTTTGAGTGTGGTGACACTCGTCATATGGTGAGGGATTTCCCCAGACTCGGGAGGGGTGCACCTCAACAGACTACTCAGGATTCACGTATTCCACTGGGCCCTCAAGCTTCTCAGTCCTTTGTTGCCGCATCAGCTGCCACCCCACCTGCACAGCTAGCTAGAGGTGGAGGTCGGGTAGGTAGAGGTCGCCCTAGAGGGGGAGGCCTAGCCAGATATTATGCTCTTCCTGCTACGACGGAGGCAGTTGCATCCGACTCTATCAATACAGGTATTGTTCCGGTCTGTCATAGAGATGCATTAGCCTTATTCGATCCAGGCTCCACTTATTCCTATGTGTCATCTTATTTTGCTCCGTATTTGGGTGTATGCCGTGATTCCTTGGGTTCTCCTATCTATGTGTCTACACCTGTGGGAGATTCTATTATTGTTGACCGCGTATATCGGTCGTGTTTAGTTGTTCTCTGTGGTTTTGAAACTAGAGCCGATTTGTTGTTGCTTAGTATGGTAGACTTTGATATTATTTTGGGCATGAACTGGTTGTCACTCAATCATGCTATTCTCGATTGTCACGCCAAGATCGTGACGCTGGCTATGCCAGGATTACCACGGATAGTGTATAGAGGTGCTTTAAATTATATTCCTAGCAAGGTTATTTCATTTCTAAAGGCTCAACGGATGGTAGAGAAGGGGTGTGATGCGTATCTGGAATATCTGAGAGATGTCAGTGTTAATACTCCTACCGTCGAGTCAGTTTCGGTAGTAAGGGATGATCCAGATGTATTCCAGGTGGAACTTCCAGACATGCCGCCCGACAGATATATCGACTTTGGTATTGATTTGTTACCCGGCACTTAGCCCATTTGTATTCCACCCTATTTTATGGCCCTAGCAAAGTTGAAAGAGTTAAGGGAATAGTTGCAGGAGTTGCTAGATAAGGGCTTCATTCGGCCCAATATGTCGCCATGGAGTGCTCCAGTCTTATTTGTAAAGAAGAAAGATGGTTTTATATGTATATGTATTGAATATCAACAGTTGAACAAGGTTACAGTGAAGAACAGGTATCCATTACCACGTATTGATGACCTATTTGATCAGCTACAGGGTACTAGAGTGCTCTCTAAGATCGATTTGCTTTCAGGCTATCATCAGTTGAAAATCGGTGTATTTCATCCCTGTCTTGACTCGTTCATCATTGTGTTTATTGACGACATTCTGGTGTACTCCCAGAGTCAGGAGGATCATGAGCAGCACCTGAGGACCGTGCTTCAGACCTTAAGAGAAAAGAAGTTATATACAAAATTCTCGAAGTGTGGATTATGGTTAGATTTAGTGGAATTTTTGGGTTATATAGTGTCGAGTGAGGGGATCAAGGTAGATATGAAGAATATTTATGCAGTGCAGAGTTGGCCCAGACCATCCTCAGTTATGGAGATCCGGAGTTTTCTAGGTTTGGCGGGGTATTACCATCGATTTGTAGAGGGTTTCTCCTCTATTGCAGCACCTATGACCAAGGTGACCCATAAGGGTGCTCTGTTCAGGTGGACCGAGGAGTGTGAGGAGAGCTTTCAAAAGCTCAAGACTGCTTTGATTACAGCCCCAGTGTTGGTGTTGCCTTCGGGTTCGTAGTCTTATACTGTGTACTTTGATGCGTCGCATATTGGTTCGGCGTGGTGTTGATGCGGGACGGTAGGGTGATTGCCTACGCGTCTAGACATCTTAAGGTTCATGAGAAGAACTATCATATAAACGACCTAAAGTTAGTAGATATTGTTCATGCTTTAATGATCTGACGGCACTATTTGTATGGTTTACCTTTTGAGTTCTACACCGACCACCGAAGTCTACAACATCTGTTCAAATAGAAGGATCTTAACTTGTGGCAGCGGAGGTGGTTAGAGTTGCTCAAGGACTATGATGTCACCATTCTATATCATCCCGGGAAGGCCAATGTGGTGGCCAATGCCTTAAGTCACAAGACGGAGAGTTTGGGCAATTTAGCATATCTACCGGTAGCAGAGAGATCATTAGCCTTGGATGTTCAGGCCTTGGCCAACAAGTTTGTTAGATTAGATGTTTCTGAGCTGAGCCGAGTTTTGGCTTGTGTGTTTTTTTGGTCTTCTCTTTATGATCGTATCAGAGAGTGTCATTATGACGACCCCATTTGCTTGTCCTCAAGGACACGGTTCAGCACAACGATGCCAAGGAGGTCACCATTGGAGATGACGGTTTATTAAAGATGCAAAGCAGGCTATATGTTCACAATGTAGATGGCTTGTGTGATTTGATTCTCTAGGAGGCTCACAATTCACGGTACTCCATTCATCCAGGTGCCGTGAAGATACATCAGGACCTGAGGCAGCATTATTGGTGGAGGAGAATGAAGAATAACATAGTGGAGTATGTATCTCGGTGCCTAAATTTCTAGCAGCTAGAGATTCCGGAGTGGAATGTGAGCGGATTACTATGGATTTTGTTGATAGGCTCCCACGGACTTAGAGGAAGTTCGATGCAGTTTGGTTGATTGTGGATAGATTGACCAAGTTAGCTCATTTCATCCTAGTGGTGATTACTTACTCTTCGAGCAGCTGACTTAGATTTACATTCACGAGATTCTCAGGCTTCATGGTGTGCCGGTATCTATCATCTCTGACCGGGGTACGCAGTTTACATTTTGATTCTGGAGAGCCGTACAACATGAGTTAGGTATTCGGGTGGTGTTGAGTACAACATTTCACCCTCAGACGGACGAACTATCCAAGCGCACTATTTAGTTATTGGAGGATATGCTTCATGCGTGTGTGATGGAGTTTAGGGGTTCATGGGACCAGTTCTTGCCGCTTGTGGAGTTTGCCTACAACAACAATTATCAGTCGAGCATTCAGATAGCCCCTTATGAGGCTTTTGTGGTAGGTGGTGCCGGTCTTCGGTGGGTTGAATTGAGCAGGGTGAGGCTAGGCTATTGGGTACAAACTTAGTTCAAGATGCATTGGAAAAGGTTAAATTGATTCAGGATGGACTTCGTACACCCCAATCCAGACGAAAGAGTTATGCGGATCGGAATATTCGCGACGAATTGGGGAGCAGGTGTTGCTCCGGGTTTCGCCCATGAAGGGTGTTATGAGGTTCGAGAAAAAGGGCAAGCTGAGCCCTAGGTATATCAGACCTTTTGAGATTCATGAGAGGGTTGGAGAGGTGGCATACAGACTTGCACTACCACCTAGTCTAGCTGCAGTTCATCGAGTGTTCCATGTTTCTATGCTCCAGAAGTATCACAGCGATCCGTCTCATGTGTTAGACTTCATCTGAGTCCAGTTGGACAAGGATCTATCTTATATTGAGGAGCCGATGCCCATTTTTGATTGGCAGGTCCGAAAGTTGAGGTCGAAGAACATTGCTTCAGTTAAGGTCTAGTGGAGAGGTCAGCCATTCGAGGAGGCAACTTGGGAGACCGAGCATGATATGCGCAGCCGTTATCTTTGACTTTTTTCCACTTTAGGTATGTCTCTGTACTCGTTCAAGGACAAACTTTTTTTTATGAGGGGAGGATGTAACGACCCAGCCGGTCGTTTCGAGTGTATTAGCCCCGACCTCCTATTTATTTCTTGCTCTGTGTTATACTGTAGTTATGTGACTTGCTGGGAGGTTTGGTTTTTGATTTCGGAGTAAAATTGGGCACATAGTCCCTAAAATTGGAAGTTTAAGTCGTATGAGTTGACCGTAGTTTGACATGAGTAAAGACGACTCCAGAATGGAGTTTTATTGGTTCCAATAGCTCCTTATGGTGATTTGGTCTTCGGAGTGTGTCTGAATGTTGATTTGGAGGTCCGTAGGTCGTTTCGGCATAGATTGGAGAAAGTTGGAAAGTTAGAAGATTTTTAGAAAGTTTGACCGGGAGTAGACTTTATGATTACAGGGTCGGACTTCAATTCCGGAAGTTAGAATAGGTCTGTAATGTCATTAGGACTTGTGTGCAAAATTTGAGGTCAATTGGACGTGATTTGATAGGTTTCGGCATCAGATGTGGAAGTTAGAAGTTCAAAAGTTTATTAGGCTTGAATCGATGCACAATTCGTGGTTTTAGCATTGTTTGATGTGATTTGAAGGCTCGAATAAGTTCGTGTCATGTTTTAGGACTTGTTGGTATATTCGGTTAAGGTCCCGGGGGCCTCGGGGTGATTTCAGATGGTTAACAGATCGAATTTGGAGTTTGAGTGATTGCTGAAGCACCAGGGCGCACTAGCCATTGCAGAAGCGGCCAGGAGTGGAACTAGGCAGTGCTCGCTGATGCTAAGAGCATGCCCACACCTGCGAGGTCGCCGCTGAGAAATGATGAACGCAGATGCGGAAATGAGAAAGGGAGCTGGCTCCACATAAGGGGCAGTGTGCTCGCAGACGCAGGTCTGCAGGTGCACAATTTTGGTCCATAGGCGCGAAGCCAATAGCAGGAGTGGGTGTCTTTGTCGCACCCGCGAAGCCGCAGGTGCGGGTAAGTTGTCGTAAGTGCGGAAACCCTAGGCAGTGTATTAAAATCGACGGTTCCATGACATTTCAAGCTCGAGATTAGGCGATTTTTGAGAGGGATTTCAAAGGGATTCTTGTGGTACGTCACTTGCGGTTATTTTAACTAAATAATTATGTTTCCCCATTAATTTTTCCCACTTATATTGTGTGGTTTTGAGGTGTAATTTTGGAGTTTGAGGCTAGGATATGGAGAGCTTAAATTGGGGATTTGAGTGACAATTTAGTGTCGGATTTTGATAATGTTGGTATGGTTGGAATCATGGTTGAATAGGCTTCCGGATTTTGTGACTTTTGTTGGATTTCGAGATGTGGGCCCAGGGTGACTTTTTGGGGCGATTTTCCAATTCTTTGCTAAAATCATTATATTATTATTGACGACGAGTGCGTACACGGGCTAAAAGTTGAAATTTTTATTTTTGTTACATAGTTTCCTTTTCATGCCTTACTTGAATTACTTTGGCGCGTTATACCCATCATGTTTAGCCTTATTCCACATGTTTACTTGTCTTATCTCCTATTTGCGACTTGTATCACATGTTTAGTTGAATTACTTGCTTTTCTTAATTTCCGTATTCATATCTTAATTGTGGAAGTTCTTTACTTGTAATTGCTATCCTTGAAATATCTTTTATTTAGTTGTTGTGTTTTGGCTTTCGTGTTATCGTTGAGGTGATTGTTTGGTTGTTTGCACGAGGTTTGTGCCATGCGGTTGTCATTGTTTGCACGAGGTTTCTACCATGCAGTTGTTATCATTGCATGAGGTTTCTGCCGTGCCATTGTCATTATTGATACGCATGCGGGGGTATAAGGTCTTGGTGTTAAAACGCATACGATGAGATAAGATGGGGTTGGTACGCGTTGCTAGTAAGGGAACTACTAGAAACCATGCGGTGTGATAAGGTGGGCTAAAACGCAGGATGCTATTTTGGAAAATAATTTTTAAAGACCGAATAAAAAGGTTCCCATGGTGATATAAGAAAAGACTGTGATTTATTTTTTTACGATTTGGGTCTACGAGGCGGTACCTCGGCAGTGCCCCTATTGATATTCTTTAATTGTTGTATTATTCGACTCTTGTTTTTCTTTCGTGTTGTATTAGCTTTCCTCGATTCCCTGTTGTTATTTTCCCGTAAATTCTTTGTTGATCACTTCCCTAACATTTTTATTATATCATATTATCTCTGTCTTGTTTTTTGTTATCTCTAGTAGGGCCCTGACCCGACCTCGTTACTACTCAACCGAGGATAGGCTTGGCACTTACTGGGTACCATTGTGGTGTACGCATACTATGCTTTTGCACATGTTTTTTGCAGATCCAGGTACATCTTTTTGTATTTCTTTATATTTGATAGACGGTGATGTATAGGATTGTTCGGTATTGTATCTAGAGCTTGTGACTTATATCTCACCAGTTTTTGGGATTGTACGTATTGAGTTTTGGTAGATTCTATTTATGAAAATGTTGGGATGTTTAAGTTTTAATCTCTTATTTAATGTTTTCGCATATTGTTAAACTTACCTAGTCTTAGAGACTAGGTGTTGTCATGACATCCTACGGAGGGAAATTACGATCGTGACATCAAGCTTGAAACCCGTCAATTTCTCAAAAATATGCACACATACGGCCCAAGGTAGAATGTGTAATCATGTGACTCTAGAGGGATGGATCCTATGTAGGGGTGTCAATGGCTCGGTTCGACGTTTTATTAAAAGAAACGTTAAATCGGTTCGGTTAATTTATTCGATTTTTAAATATATTTATTGACACCACTAATCTCATGCGCTACAGACATGTGATTTCATATTCCCAACAAGAACATGAAATAATCATGCCCATGCGAATGCCTCAATAGGATCATATAATCACATGCCCAAACTATACCTTAACAAACAAATGTAATGAAATTCCGATATCAATACCTCAACAGGAAGATGTAGTGACATACTAAACTAAACCTCAAGCAAAACATATAATGATATGCCCAAATTAATACCTCAACAGGAACATGTAATGACATGCTCGATGTAACTACCCGGCCGGTCGTTTTAAGTATTTTAGCCATGATACCCTAATTTATGATCCCTCAATGTTATATTATGGTTATGTGACTTGCCGGGATGCTTCGTGTCGGGTTCGGGAGAGTTTCGGAGTGATATGAGACATATAGTCCCTAAGTTTGAAGATTTAAGTCGTAGGAGTTGATCGTAGTTTGACTTAGGTGAAGATGACCCCGGAATGGAGCTTTGACGGTTTTGATAGCTCCTAGGGTGATGTTGGTCATAGGAGTACGTCTGGATGTTGATTTGGAGGTCCGTAGGTCGTTTCGGCGTTAATTGGCGAAAGTTGGAAAGTTGGAATATTTTAGAAGGTTTGACGGGGAGTGGATTTTTTAATATCATGGTCGAATTCTGAATTACGTGCAAAATTTGGTGTCAATCGAAGTTGTTTTGGTATGAAACCGGTGTTGGTTTCGAAATTCGAAAGTTCATAAGTTCTTACGCGTGAATCGATGCACGATTCGTGATTCTAGTGTTGTTTGATGTGATTTGACTCTTCGAGCGTTTTTGTATGATGTTTTAGGACTTGTTGGTGTGTTTGGTTGAGGTCCTGAGGGCCTCGGGCGTAATTTGAACCATGTGCGACGCATTTCGGATCATTTAGGAATAGTTGAAGTTGTTGGTTTTCTTAGGTCTAGTTTCCTTCAATGCGATCGCGAGGTTTGGTCCACGATCGTGAAGGGATTTTTGTGGACTGTTGGTTTTTACTCTTCATCTTTTCAGAAAGAGGGTTGTGCTCACAGAATTGGTGAAGCTTGTGCTTCGCGAACGCATAGAGTTTATCTCATTCGCGAACAAGGAAGTAAGGCAGCAGGGTCACGCGAAGTTGTGATTCGCGATCGCGTGGGCATGTCCACGATCGCATAGGTCTGTGTATCAGTTATCCACGTTTGCGTGGAGTCAGCCGTGTTCACGAAGGCCATTTTGGAGGCAGCCTTGTTTTCTTCTTCATGATCGTGTAGGCTATTCCGCGATCGCGATGTGTAATTAATTGGGCAGCAGAACTTATGTTTTAAATCGTGGGTTTATTTCATATTTTACAATTTGGACTTAGAACGCTCGGTTTTAGGTGATATTTTGAGGGATTTTCAGAGGGATTGTTGGGGTAAGAGTTCTTAACTCGATTTTGATTAAATTCCACTAATCTACCTTTGATTTTATCATGTAATTATAGATTTGGGTTGGAAAAATTGGGGAAAAGTGATAAAACTTCTCAGACTAAATTTTCATGTTTTGAAAGACGAAATGAGGTCGGATTTGAATAATTCTTGTATGCTTGGACTCGATATCGAAAGAGTGTTCGGTTTTTGTAATTTTGGTCGGGTTCTGAGGTGTGGGTCCGGTGTGACTTTTTGGAGCGATGTTTCAATTCTTTGATAAAATCTTAAATTCATTATTTAAATTAGTTTCCTATAGTTATTTTTCTAATATGAGATTGTTTTGGCTAGATTCGAGTCATTCAGAGTTGAAAAATCAAGGGAAAGGCCTTCTGGTTGATCGATTTAGTGTGGTTTGAGGTTAGTGACTTGTCAGACCTTGTGTCGAAGAAATTCCCTTAGGATTTAGTATTGTTGTGCCAATTGTGATATGTGGAGGTCATGTACGCAAGGTGGCGAGTGTGTGCACGAGCTAAATGTTGAGATTTGGGTTTCAGCTACGTAGTTTCTTTTTCATGCTTCAATTGAGTTACTTTAGCATGTTATAGCCACTATGTTTAGTCTAATTTCACATGTCTACTTGTCTTATTTATTATTTGCAACTTGTACTACATGTTTAGTTGAATTATTTGCTTTCTTAATTCCTTATTCATTATTTAACTATGGGATTCTTTACTTGAAATTTGCTTTCCTTGAAGTGTTTTGCTGTTGAGTTTGGTGTTGAGTTACAAAGTCCATGGTTTCTATTGAGCCAAAGTGTAAGTTGTGAAATATCATTTTATTAAATTGTTATGTTTTTGGCATTCGTGTTATTGTTAAGAGGATTGTTTGGTTGTTTGCACGAGGTTTCTGTCGTGCTGCTGTTACTATTTGCATGAGGTTTATGCCATGGCCTTTGTTACTATTGATACGTATATGGTGGTATAAGGTATGGGTGTTGAAACGCATGTGGTGAGATAAGGTGGGCTTGATACGCTTAGCTAGTAGGGGAACTACTAAAAGCCATGCGGTGTTATAAGATGGGCTAAGACGCAGGGTGCTATTTCCGGAAAATGATTTTTGTAACTAAATTTAAAGGCTCCCACGGTGATATAAGGAAAGACTGTAAGTTACTTTTATGATTTGGGACTACGAAGCGGTACCTCGGTAGGGCCCCCTGTTGATTTTTCTCTATTTGTTGTATTTTCTTTGGTTGTTGTTTCCTTAACATGTAAAATCCTTGTTTTCCTTTAGTGTTGTATTAACTGCCTTAATTCCGTGTTGTTAACTTTTTGTAGATTCTTTATTGTTTCACTTCCTTTGTCATTATCATTATATCGTTATGCCTTCTGTCTTGTTTTCTTATTATCTCCAGTAGGGCCTTGATCTAACATCTTCACTACTCCACTGATGTTAGGCTTGGCACTTACTGGGTAACGTTATGGTGTACCAATACTATGCTTCTGCACATATTTTTTGCAGATCCAGGTACATCTTATCAGTCCCGATACTAGTGCGCTGAGCTTGCTTTTGGAGACTTCAAGGTACACCTGCCTGCGTTCGCAGGTCTCGGAGTCCCCTTTTATCCTGTTCTTCTTTATTTTATTTCACTTTTACAGACAGTGATGTATAGGATTGTTCAGCACTGTACTTAGAGCTTGTGACTTATATCACACCAGGTTTTGGGAGGTAAATATATTGAGTTTATAGATTTCATTTATGAAATTGTTGGAGTTTTGAAATTCTAAGCTTTTATTTAATGTTTCCGCATATTGTTAGGCTCACCTAGTCTTAGAGGCTAGGTGCCATCACGACATCCTATAAAGGAAAGTTGGGGTCGTGACAAGTTGGTATCAGAGCTCTAGGTTCATAGGTGTTACGAGTCACAAGCAGCTTTAGTAGAGTCTCGCGGATCAGTACAGAGACATCTATACTTATCTTCGAGAGGCTATGAAATTGTTAGGAAAATCTTCACTTCTTTGATTTCTTATCGTGCGAAATTGTTGACTTCGGGATTCTAAACTTCTATCTTTTTATTCTCTCACGGATGGTGAGGACACGCACAGCTGGATTAGATGACTACGGATTAGATGGTGAGGACACACACAGCCAGAGCACCTGCACGAGCCGCTACAAAGGAGCCACCAGTAGCTCCGGTTGGAGAGCAAGCATCTGAGACGCCTATTACCGCACTAGCACTCCCGGAGACTCTCAGCAAGTTTCTGAGCATGTTCGACACTTTAGCTCAGGTAGGGTTGATCCCACTTGCTCCTGCCACATATCAGGCAGGGGAGGAGCACAGACTCCCGCTGCCCGTACCCTAGAGTAGTGGGTCTAGGTTGACCAGGTCCTAGAGGTCATACCAGTGCAGCCGGTTGCCCCAGTTCAGCATGAAGTTAGGGCAGCAGTTTCTGAGGGGGAGCAGCTCGGGCTCAAGAGGTACAAGAAGTACCACCCTCCTACATTCAGCGGCTTGGCTTCAGAGGATGCCCAGGTGTTTCTTGCGGAGTGCCATCGTATCCTCCGTACTATGGGTATTATGGAGTCTAGTGGGGTTGCTTTAACTAGGTTCCATCTTTAGGGAGCGGCTTATCAATGGTAGCAGGCGTATGAGTTGGGTAGTCCGGCCGAGGAAGCTTCACTCACTTGACTCAGTTCTCGGATATGTTCTTGAGGGAATTTGTTCCCAAGAGTTTTAGAGATGCATGGTGCCCAGAGATTAAGAAGTTGCACCATGGTTCTATGACCGTGTCAGAGTATGTGGTCCAGGTCAGGGATTTGGTTGGGCATGCACCAGCCTTCGTTGCTACTGTTAGAGAGCAAGTCCATTGATTTATCAAGGGGCTCAACCCCGGTATTAGATTTAGTACGGCCTGAGAGTTGGAGATGGACATCTCATACTAAAGGGTAGTGGGGATCACTAGGATATTGGAGGGTATGTGGACTAAAGAGAGAGAGGAGTGGGAGGCCGGGAGGCCTCAAGATTCTCGCACATATAGTGGTACCCGTGCCCCAGTTGCAACTCGTAATGGTAGGGGCTATGTGAGTTGCCCTGTTCATTCAGCACTTCCATCCTCCAGCATTATTCTGGCCACTCCTAGGCCTCGGGCTCCCTATTATGCACCACCATTGTCTTGTGCCCCTTCTGCATGGGGTGCTATTAGCAGTTAGTCCAACCGATCAGGCCCGAGCCAGCCTCAACAGCCACATCCTTCGAGAGCTTGTTTTGAGTGTGGTGACACTCTTCATATGGTGAGGGATTACCCCAAACTCAGGAGGACTTAGGCTCCGCGTATTCCACCAGGTCCTCAGGCTTCTCAGTCCATGGTCGCCGCACTAGTTGCACCTCCACCTGCATAGCCAGCTAGAGGTGGAGGTCGAGCAGGTAGAGGTCGCCTTATAGGGGGAGGCCAGGCTAGATATTATTCTATTCCTTCTAGGACGGAGGAGTTACATCCGACTCAGTTATCACATGTATTGTTCTGGTCTGTCATAGAGATGCATCAGTCTTATTTTATCCAGGCTCAACTTATTCCTATGTGTTGTCTTATTTTGATCCATATTTGGGTGTGTCCCGTGATACCTTGAGTTCTACTTTCTATGTGTCCACACCTGTGGTAGATTCTATTGTTGTTGACCGTGTGTATTAGTCGTGTTTAGTCTTCTTGGTGGTTTTGAGACCAGAGCCGATCGATTATTGCTCAGTATGGTAGATTTTGATATTATTTTGGGCATGGACTGGTTGTCGCCCTATCATGCAATTCTCGATTGGCACGCAAAGACCGTGACACTGGCTATGCCAGTATTACCACGGATATAGTGGAGAGGTGCTTTATATCATGTTCCTAGTAGGATTATCTCATTTCTAAAGGCCCAGCGTATGGTTGAGAAGGTTGATAAGGGGTGTAATGCTTATCTAGCTTTCGTGAGGGATGTTAGTGTTGATACTCCTACCCGTGGAGTCAGTTCCTGTAGTGAGGGATTATCCAGATGTATTCCCAACGGATCTTCCGGGCATGACGCCCAACAGGGATGTCGATTTTGGCATTGATTTGTTACCGGGCACTCAGCCCATTTCTATTCCACCCTATCTTATGGCCCCAGCAGAGTTGAAAAAGTTAAAGGAGCAGTTGCAAGAGTTGCTTGATAAGGGCTTCATTTGGCCCAGTGTGTCGCCTTGTGGTGCTCCAGTCTTATTTGTAAAGAAGAAGGATGGTTTTATGCATATGTGTATTGATTATTGCCAGTTGAACAAGGTTATAGTAAAGAACAGGTATCTAATGCAATATATTGATGGCCTATTTGATAAGCTACATGGTGCCAGAGTATTCTCTATGATTGACCTGCGTTCAAGCTATAATCAGTAGAAGCTTCGGGAGCCAAATATCTCGAAAGACTGCCTTTGGGACTTGGTATGGTCTGGGCTGACCAAGGCCCTAGTAGCATTCATGCACTTGATGAACAGTGTATTCCTGACCTATTTTGACTCATTCATCATTGTATTTATTGACGACATTCTGGTGTATTCCTGGAGTTGGGAGGATCATGAGCAGCACCTGACCACAGTGCTCCATACATTAAGAGAAAAGAAGTTATATACAAAATTTTCAAAGTGTGAATTCTGGAAAGATTCGGTGGCATTTTTGGGTCATGTAGATTCGCAGTGAGGGGATCAAGGTAGATTCGTGTCACGACCCAAAATCCAACTAGTCGTGATGGCACCTAATCCTACACGTTAGGTAAGCCAAATAACAATTATCAAATTTAATGAGATTTATTAAGAAAGGAAATGATAATACAACTAATTTTATACAAGAATTTTCCAAGGATTGGTAGTACAAATCATAAGCTTCTGAGCTATAGAATTTACAAAGCTGGTACGAAATAAATTACATCATCTGTCTGAAATGTACATGAACATATTAAAATTCTAAAGCTACCATGAAAGAGAGGCAGCTATGACTGGAATGCAGGTACATCTTCAAATCCAGCTCCCGCCGTGCACAGCAACATCAGCATCAAACATCTGCACGCAAGGTGCAGAAGTGTAGTATGAGTACAACTGACCCCATATACTCAATAACTAACAAACCTAACCTTAGATTGAAAGTAGTGACGAGCTGGGACAAAGGGCAGATTCCAACACCAATAGCCAATAACAACTCATAGCAATAAATGCGGCATAGGAAAAACTCAGAAATATAATGTTCAGTTCGTTCACAGTTCTGGAAAATAGTCATGCTTTTCAAGTATAACAGTGAAAACCCAAATCTTTTACCGAAAGCACCAAAATATGAATAGTTTGTGAAATCGTGATTATTTCCTTCAAAAACTTTTCTACCGGTAAATGTTTCATTCTCAAATGGCATGAGGAAAGTACATCTCTATGCCTACATGTCAATGTGTACGAGAAGTCGTGAATGACGTGATACAGTACAACATGAGGAAAAATGCATCTCAATGCCTCTAAGTCAAGTGTGCATGTCGAATTCAATACAACATAGTGAATAACCATATGCATACTCTCTGAATATCAATCACTCGCTAACGGCAAGCCAAGCAATTCTTAAAAAATGCCATCCTACATGTACCGACCTTCGAATGGCTCAAAACTAGCCAAAAGCAACTCAAATACATCAAATAATGTCTATGGAAACAATTCCAAATGGTAAAGGTCGAATCCTTAATTCAAAAACCCAAAATCTACCAAAAAGTCAAACCTGCGCCCGCGACTCAGAACCTGACGAAACTTATAAAATCCGACAACCCATTAAATTACGATTCCAACCATACTAGTTTCATCCAAATCCGACCCCGAATCGATGTTCAAAACTCAAAAACTCACTCTATGAAATGTTAGGCTAAAACCCCCAATTGCTCTTTAAAATTCATAATCCAAATGCCAAAATCGAAGATAGATTAATGAATTATGATCAAAAGCGAATAGAGAACACTTACCCAAATCCACGTGGTTAAAATCACTTCAATAATCACCTCAATCCGAGCCCCATATCTCAAGATATGATAAAAGAACCAAAACCTCGATTTATAGATTCTGCCCATCGATTTTTGCATTTACGTACCAAATTTCCGCTTTTGCGGACACGCACATGAGGCCCAATCTTTGCTTCTGCAAGCAAACCAAATTCAGCATCCATCACTTTTCGGAACATCACTTCGCACATGCGCGCCTGCAGGTGCGGCTCTGCGATCACACCTGCGCCATACCTCGCCCCAACGGCCCAAGTCATCGCTTCCGCCCTTCCGCAGGTGCGGCAAATTTCACGTATCTGCAGAGCCCTGCTCCAGCTCCACACTCGTTTTTGCGCCTCTTTTTTCGCTTATGCGACAATCACACCTGTGCAAATTTCAACCGCAGGTGCGAAAGACCAGTACCAGCAGCTACCAACAACCAAATAAAAATGAGAAATGGTCCGAACGTCGCCCAGAACTCACCAGAGCCCCTCGGGACCCCGTACGAATATACTAACAAGTCTCATAACATAACACTGACCTACTCGAGGCCTCAAATCACACATAACAATATCGAAACGATGAATCGCACCTCAAATCAATCTTCAATGAACTTTGAACTTTCAACTTCCAAAACTCGCACCGAAACATATCAAATCAACCCGGAATGAACTCAAATTTTGCACCCAAGTTCCAAATGACATAACGAAGCTATTCCAATTCCCGGAACCACAATCCGAATCTGATACCATCAAAGTCAACTCCGGTCAAGCTTATGAATTTTCAAACCTTCAAATTTTCAACTTTCGCCAATTAGTGTCGAATCCTTCTAGAAATATCCAAATGCAAATCGGGGCATACGTCCGAGTCCAAAATCACCATCCGGGCCTAACGGAACCATCAAAACTCCGTTCTGGGGTCAAATTCAGAAAAGTCAAACTTGGTCAACTCTTCCAACTTAAAGCTTCAACAATGAAATTCATTCTTCCAAATCGATTTCGAATTACCAAAATCCACAGTCGACGATTCACACAACTCATAATACATCATATGGAGTTACTCATACCCCCAAACTATCGAGCGAAGTGCAGAATGCTCAAAACGACTGGTCGGGTTGTTACATCCTCCCCCACTTAACTGAGAGTCATTCCAACGCTAGCGAACCGCCGTGTAACCTACCATACACTTACCCGGGGGTGATCCCACATCACCTTATTCCATCTAGGCCCGACAACACACATAACTGAAGATCATTACTCCAACCTTAGCCCATAACCCTAGGAATCCAATTTCCAACATCCAAAATTCCATACATGACCCGAATCTCGCATTCACACACTATATAAGTCTGAACAAGCTGTATCAAGCCATAATCATAACCCAAGATGTAATCATATGATATACCGTATAACCCACGTACTCATAGCAATAATTTTCGACCACAATAGCTGCTCAAAATAACCCAGTGCCAGTAATAAACCTCGTATCAAGCAAAACCTCGTTATGAAACCTTCGTACACTGCCGATGATGAATGAATCACGCAGAAACTCATAACCACTCATTAGATCAACAAGTAATGGAGCTCTCTCTCCTTCGACAAGAACTATAGCCAATTTCTAAGTCGATCAGCGACCTTATCCTTCCAAATATACCGCAAAACAAATCTGATAGCACCCATTCTAGGTCTAATGACATTACTTTATCAAGGCAAACTATCCTGTTGACATACCACACCAATGCTACCTAGAATCACAACTCGTGCAATACGTGCACCAATAAGCAACAATTCAAATGACCCAAAACGGAAAATGACTCAAATGAGAGAACCATCCCGCAAGCTCAACAAGTACCACCACAATGCAATGCTAAGAACCCATCACACACAGTAGAACCAAAACACACAAATCTAACACAAAGGATCATATCCCATCATAACCCAGCTGCAATACGTGACCTATCAGAACACCGATCCATATGAAATACCTCGAGCCCCAATGCTAACAATCAACAACCATAGGCAATTCAACACCAGGTATACAAGTGCATGACCATAACCATGGAGAAGCAAACAACATAATATAACACCGCATGGAAAGACCATAACCAAGGCGCAATCAACCATTCAACACCCTAATAACCATCTTGCTCAAATCCCACTACAAGATCAAAAATAGGAGTAACACATAGATCATATCAGAACACGAACAAGCTCAACTTTATCGAATGGCACATCCCTCGACGATAACAATACGGAGTCAACCAATCTGACCCCGTGTAGAATACACATCCTCATTAGGCCTATCAATGGACCCCAAATCAACTCAGGTCACCTACAAATAGATACATAACCCTCCGAAAGTCCACATTGACTAAGCCATAACATATACTACCATCTGGCTAGCTTGGCCATCTCTGCACAGTCCACAACCGCGAAACAATCTATTTTCAAGAACTCCGGTCTCCAAATCCATAGAACATACGAATTACCATATTTGATCCGAACTCCACCACCCGAATGACTAACTCATCTCTTATACACGATCATCCCACAAGTAATACTTCTAAAATTCTTCCGTGCCACATAGCAAAAATATGAATATCAGTATTCAATAAACTAGGCGAGTACTGCAATACCAATGAAGCATTCGTACGTCAACACACAGTGCGCCTTCTGGAATGCGCACCATTTTTTAGAATTGCCAAGTAGTTATAGCACTCATTTAAATATCTGAAACTGTCCATGCTGACTAAGAATTTATGATCTCCCCTTCAAAACTGACCCGTGACCTTGCACATGCAAATCTCAATCCCACACAACACACCACATCTATCGTTCCATCATAGGAAAAGTACGAGAATCTCATAATCAACCTTGAGTCGCAAGCAAACTACATACTTAATTGTCCAGGAACCTTCCATTTGATATCATCCAGGAAAAAATCACAATACACAACATGCTCCTCACGCCGGTAGGAAATATACACCACTAACCGTGGTAGAAATCCTCGAGAGCACTTCGAAACTCATTTGCACACAATCAAGCCGTCAGAACTGAATCTCTCTAACTCAACCAAGTCATGCAGGTCGCCAAATCTAAGAGTATTGCTGCCGAGCACCTGTAGAGACTCACCACATCCTAAGTATCCAAAGAACCGACCATATCTATTACCTTGCTGATCGAACCTACTACCAAGCTATACTATTTCTTTAAGTTCCTTCCGAATTACCCTTAAGTTGATACTTTTCCTCGCCATAATACCATAATTATCAATAAAAACTATCCACACGATATCCTAGCATAAAACCACATAGACCTAAGGCCCATAAGCCGTTGTGTTCCCTCTTAAGTACCCCAAAAGTACCACAACCGAGACACCCATTCTGAAGAGATCTCCTGTGAATCTAAAGTCGTGTCCTTCACCTTCATGTTGCTGAAATGCAGAATCCCTAATGATCTAGAAATGCCACAAGTCTCGACACCATCCAACCTAAATCTCAGATTATAGCCATATACAAATTTTCAAAATTCTCAATTGCTAAATATAAATCTTGAATCTATTAGATCCTTCTCGAGAGTCATTCACCCTGGTCAAATCTCAATTATACCACCCAAACGGGCAGAACGATTTGTGCCCCATTAGAACAAAACACCCAAGGAAGTAACCCCAACTTAACACAACTGAGCGAATTCCTACACTGTGCGCACTTCATCCGCTATGAATAACAACTCAAATCATTCAAATCTTTCCATGATTTTCATATATCCATAAAGTATAGTATAGCCCGCATCCTGAAATTCCCTTACTCGAGTCATCCTCGGTCCCTACCTCCGTAAGTCACATATGATTCACAGGTATACCTAAAACCGAAACCAACACCACACATAACCATGCAATCAAATCAGTGATAGCAGACTCCCATACTTGGCTCGAAGCCATAGATCAAAATACTCGATAACTCACAATACCCATACTCTATTACCACCATAATACCTAGTGAGATTCAACTAAATCCTTCATTGCTCATGCGACACAAACCATCTAGTACCTCAAATCATCTACTAAGCTCGCATACATCCACATGGCAGTCAGATGAACTATTACAACCGATCCTAACTCAAATCGCACAAATATAACTCACTAGCTGAAAAGGAAGCCTCCACACAACATCACAAGGATCACACTTCTGTAGATTATTCCGCAGGAGATAACCCACCTGCTTAGCCTCAAATTGGCATCTTGTTATACCCTTTCACAGCCACGATTGGTACGCCATCACTTAATCTTCCTGAGTTTGAGCTCACAACAAGACATGAAAATGTACTTCGTCTCGCAATTAAAAAACATGAAAATCTTTCAACACACTCACAATATCAAGATAGGAATCAAGCACCCAATAGTCCTTCCTCACATCCCAAGCAAACACTTCCTGTCATATTCAAACCATCTGAACACATCACACAGTCACATCATACTCATCATATGGTAATCCAACCACTCATCGAGCTATAAATTCTATTAGTAGGGACACTACCAGACTTATAAGTCCAAAAGCACGTTCTCATAGAGCCGAAATCCCCGTGCTCAAGCTACGGTCAAAACCCGGTCTTAAGTCCTCCAGATTGGCCCGTCATCAGCACACAGAAATCACATCTCTCACCTCATCCATGAAATCACAAGCCGTCGACGCACAACTGATACTAAGCGCTCACATGCGCATACGAATGCGTGGAAGGAATTCAAAGTGTTACACTTCAAGCTGAATCAATGCCTCACGATAAGGAAAGAAAGATGAAAAATTTATCCTAAACGCCCTGTAGCCTCTCAAAGATAGGTATGAAAGTCATCATACCGATCCACAAGACTCTACTACACACTTTCTCATGACTTGTAGAACCTATGAACCAAGAGCTCTGATACCAACTTGGCACGACCCAAAATCCAACTAGTCGTGATGGTACCTAACGCAACCCACTAGATAAGCAAAATAATAATCATCCAATTTCATGAGATTTATGAAGAAAGGAAATAATAATACAACTGCTCTAATACAAGAATTTCCCAAGGAGTGGTAGTATAAATCATGAGCTTCTAAGATTTAGAATCACAAAGCTGGTATGAAATAAATTGCATCATCTGTCTGAAATGTACATGAATAGATTAAAATTCTAAAGCTACCATGATCGAGAGGCTGCTATGACCGGAACGCAGGTACATCTTCAAATCCAGCTCTTGTCGTGCACAGCAACATCAGCATCCAACATCTGTACGGAAGGTGCAGAAGTGTAGTATGAGTATAACTAACCCTATGTACTTAATAAGTAACAAACCTAAACTTAGGTTGAAAGTAGTGACGAGCTAGGACAAAAGTAAGAGTCCAACACAAATAGCCAACTACAGTTCATAACAATAAAAGCGGTACATGAAATAACTCAAAAATATAATGTTCAGTTCGTTCGCAGTTCTGGAAAATAGGCATGCTTTTCAAGTATAACAGTGAAAATCAAAATCTTTTACCGAAAGAACCAAAATATGAGTAGTTTGTGAAATTGTGATTTTTTCCTTCCAAAACTTTTCAACATGTAATGTTTCATTATCAAATGGCATGAGGAAAGTATATCTATATGCTTACGTGTCAATGTGTTTGAGAAGTCGTGAATGACGTGATATAGTACAACATGAGGAAAAATGCATCTTTATGCCTGTAAGTCAAGTATGCATGTTGAATGCAATACAACATAGTGAATAACCATATCAATACTCTCTGAGTATCAATCACTCAGTCCTCCCAGTCACTCAATCCTCCCAATCGCTCGGAACTCGCACTCAATAGGTACCTGCGCTCACTGTGGGTGTGCAGACTCCGGAGGAGCTCCTTCAGTCCAAGCGCTATAATGATCCAATCATGGCATGAATCCGCACTGACAATTCAAGTGTTGCACGAAAACCTCACGTGCCACAGTATTAATATATGGATCCGCACGGATAACTCACATGTTGTACGGACAACTTACGTGCTAAAGTATCAATAACCTCCCAATCAGGCCCTCAGTCTCACTTAGTCCTCAATCTCTCCAGTCTCTCGAGCTCACAACACTCATGCTAAGCAGCCCAAATCAATCATATGAGATATGAAAATATACAATAATAGAGACTGAGACATGATATGTAATGATGAATACGACTGAGTTCATAACTGCAATTAAACCATTAACTCAACAGCAATGAAACGACCACTGTGTGTCCCAAGAGTGCCAGCATATAGATTAAACATAGTTTCTAGCATAAACTATAACTCAAGAGCTCTAGCACATAGAGTATAGTAAAAATGTTCAGATAAGGTAGCTACACAATTCAGTGGAATCGACTAATTCACAGTTCACACGATGCATGCCAACACGCCCATCAACTAGCATGCGTGTTACCTCAACATCAATCACATAACACGCAATTTGGGTTTTCATACCCTCAACACTAATTTTAGAAGTGTTACTTACCTAGAACAAGCTAAATACAATACCGAGTAAGCCAAGTGATGCTCCAAAAATGCCATCATACGCGTACTGACCTCCGAACGGCTCGAAACTAGCCAAAAGCAACTCAAATACATCAGATAATTCCTAAGGAAATAATTTCAAATGATAAAGGTCGAAACCTTGATCCAAAAGCCCAAAATCGACTAAAAGGTCAAACCCGGGCCCCCGCCCCCGAACCTGATGGAACTTATAAAATTCGACAATCTATTAAATTACGAGTCCAACCATATTAGTTTCATCCAAATCCGACCTCGAATCGATGTTCAAAACTCAAAAACTCACTCTATGAAACTTTAGGCTAAAACCCCAATTTCTTTTTAAAATTCATAACCCAAATGCCAAAATCGAAGACAGATTCATGAAATATGATCAAAAGTGAATAAAGAACACTTACCCCAATCCAAGTGATGAAAATTAATTCAAAAATCACCTCAATCCGAGCCCCAAATCTCAATATCTAATAAAAGAACCAAAACCTCGATTAATAGATTCTGTACAGTGGTTTTCGCATTTGCGGACCAAATTTCTGCTTATGTAGACATGCACATGCGGCCCAATCTTTGCTTCTGCAAAGAAAAGCAAATTCAGCAGCCATTGCTCATGCAGAACATCACTTCGTACCAGCACGCTCGCAAGTGCGGCTCTGCCATCGCCCATGCGCCATACCTCGGCCCTGTGGCCCAAGGCACCACTTCCGCGCTTCCGCAGGTGCGGCCCAATTCACGCATTTGCGAAGCCCTGCTCCAGTTCCACACCCGCTTCTAAGACTCCTTCGTCCCTTCTGCTACCATCGCACCTGTGCAAATTTCAACCGTAGGTGCGCAACACCAGTACCAGCAGCTACCAGCAACCAAATAAAAATGAGAAATGGTCCGAACCTCGCCCTAAACTCACCCGGGCCCCTCGAGACCCCGTCTAAATATACTAACAAATCCCATAACATAACGCAGACCTACTAAAGGCCTTAAATCACACATAATAATATCGAAACGATGAATCGCACCTTAAATCAAACTAAAATGAACTTTCAACTTTCAACTTCCAGAACTCGCGCCGAAATATATCAAATAAACCCGGATGAACTCAAATTTTTTACACAAGTCCCAAATGACATAATGAAGCTATTCCAATTCCCGTAACCACAATCCGAATCTGATACCATCAAAGTCAACTCTCGGTCAAACTTGTGAACTTTCCAAACCTTTAAATTTCTAACTTTCGCCAATTAGTGTCGAATCCTTCTTGAAATATCCAAATGCAAATCCGGGCATACGTCCTAGTCCAAAATCACCATTTGAGCCTAACCAAACCATTAAAACTCCGTTCCATGGTCAAATTCAGAAAAGCCAAACTTGGTCAACTCTTCCAACTTAAAGCTTCAACAATGAAATTCATTCTTTCAAATTGATTCTGAATAACCCGAAAACAACAACGGACGATTCACACAAGTCATAATACATCATATGGAGCTGCTCATGCCCTCAAACTAACGAGCAAAGTGCAATATCGTCAAAGCGGCCGGTAGGGTCGTTACAATCCGAAGGAGATTGAAGTAGTGGAGACTTGGCCCAAACCGGCTTCAGCTACGAAGATTCAGAGTTTTCTTGATTTGGCAGGGTATTACCATCGATCTGTAGAGGGTTTCTTGTCTATTGCAGAACCTATGACCAGATTGACACAGAAGGGTGCTCCATTCATGTGAACGGAGGAGTGTGAGGAGAGCTTTCAACAGCTTAAGACAGCTTTGACTGTAGCCCCAGTGTTGGGTTGCCTTCGAGTTTGGGGTCCCATACTGTATACTGTGATGCGTCGCGTATTAGTCTTAGCATTGCAAAACAGTAGGGTGATTGCCTATGCGTCTAGACAACTGAACGTGCAAGAGAAGAACTATTATGTCCACGTCCTCGAGTTAGCAGCTATTGTTCATGCTTTGAATATTTGGCGGCACTATTTGTACGGTGTCCCTTGTGAGGTCTACACTGACCACCGGAGTTTATAGCATCAGTTCAAACAGAAGGATCTTAACTTGTGGCAGCGGAGGTTGTTAGAGTTGTTTAAGGACTATGATATCACCATTCTATATCATCCCGGGAAGGCCAATGTGGTGGTTGATACCTTGAGTCGCATGGCGGAGAGTTTGGGCAGCTTAGCATATCTACCGGTAGCAGAGAGACCATTAGCCTTGGATGTTCAAGCCTTGGACTACCAGTTTGTTTGATTGGATGTTTCTGAGCTGAGCTAAGTTTTGGCTTGTGTGGTTTCTCGGCCTTCTCTTTATGATCATATCAGAGTGCGTCAGTGTGACGTCCCCCATCTGCTTGTCCTTAAGGAAACAGTTCAGTATGGCGATGCAAAGGAGGTTACTACTGGAGATGACGATGTAATATGGATATAGGGTAGACTATGTGTGCCCAATGTAGATGGCTTACGTGTGTTGATTCTCTAGAAGGCTCACAGTTTGTGGTACTCCATTCATCTGAGTGTAGCTAAGATATATCAGGACTTGAGGCAGCACAATTGGTGGAGGCGGATGAAGAAGGACATAGTAAAATTTGTAGCGCGGTGCCTAAACTGTCAGCAGGTGAAGTATGAGCATCAGTGGCCTGGTGGATTGCTTTATATGTGTGAGATCCCAGAGTGGAAATGGGAGCAGATTGCTATGAATTTTGTTGTTGGCCTCCCACGAACTTAGAGGAAGTTCGATGCAGTTTGGGTGATTGTGGATAGGTTGACCAAGTCAGCTCATTTCATTCCAGTGGTGACTACTTATTCTTTAGAGTAGCTGGCTCGGGTTTATATACATAAGATTGTCAAGCTTCATGGTGTGCCTGTATCTATCATCTCTAATCGGGATACGCAGTTTACATCGCGGTTCTGGAGGACCGTTCAGCATGAGTTAGGCATGCAGGTGGAGTTGAGTACAACATTTCACCCTCAGATGGACAGACATTCAGAGCGCACTATTTAGATATAGGAGGATATGCTTCGTGCCTGTGTGATGGAGTTTGGGGGTTCTTGGGATCAGTTCTTTCCACATGTAGAGTTTGCCTACAACAACAGTTACTTGTCGATCATTAAGATGGTCCCGTATGAGGCTTTGTTTGGTAGGTGGTGCCGATCTCCGGTTTGTTGGTTTGAGCCGGGTGTGGCTATTGTATTGGGTACAAACTTGGTTCAGGATGCTTTGGAAAAGGTTAAATTGATTTAAGATCCACTTCGTACAACCCAATCCAGAAAGCAGAGTTATGCATATCGGAAGGTTCGCGACGTTGCATTCATGGTTGAGGAGTGGGTATTCATCCGGGTTTCGCCCATGAAGGGTGTTATGAGGTTCGAGAAGAAGGGCAAGTTGAGCTCTAGGTATATAGGACCTTTTGACATTCTTGAGAGGGTTGGAGAGGTGCCCTATAGACTTGCACTACTACCTAGTCTAGCTGCAGTTCAACCAGTGTTTCATGTTTCTATGCTCTGGAAGTATCACGGCTATCCATCTCATGTGTTAGACTTCAGCTCAATCCAGTAGGACAAGCATTTGTCTTCTGTTGAGGAGTCGATGGCCATTTTGGACAGGCATGTTCGAAAGTTGAGGTCGATGAACATTGCTTCAGTGAAGGTTCGGTGGTGCGGTCAGCCAGTCGAGGAGGCGATTTGGGAGATCAAGCATGATATGAATAGTCGTTATCCTCATCTTTTCACCACTTCAGGTATGTCTCTATACTCGTTCGAGGATGAATGCTTAGTTTAAGAGGGGGAGGATGTAACGACACGGCCGGTGTTTTTAGTATTTTAGCCTCGATCCCTTAATTTATGTTATATCGTGGTTATGTGACTTGCAGGGGTGCTTGGTGTCGGGTTCGGAAGTGTTTTGAAGTGATATAGGACACATAGTCCCTAAGTTTGAAGTTTAAGTCGTTGGAGTTGATCGTAGTTTGACTTGGGTGAAGATGACTCCGAAATAGAGTTTTGACGGTTCCAATAGCTCTATAGGGTGATTTTGGTCTTCGAAGCATGTCCGGATATTGATTTGGAGGTCCGTAGGTCATTTTGGTGTTAATTGGCGAAAGTTGGAAGATTTTGAAATGTTTGACCGGAAGTGCACTTTTTGTTATCGGGGTCAGATTCCGATTTCAGAAGTTGGAATAGGTTCGTAATGGCATTTATGACTTGTGTGCAAAATTTGGTGTCAATCGGAGTTTTTTTGGTACGAATCGGCGTTGGTTTCGAAATTCAGAAGTTCATAAGTTCTATGGCGTGAATCGATGCATGATTTGTGATTCTAGTGTTGTTTTATGTGATTTGACACTTCGAGCGTGTTCGTATGATGTCTTAAGACTTATTGGTATGTTTGGTTGAGGTCCGGGGGGCCTCGGGCATAATTTAGACCATGTTCGATGCATTTCGGATCATTTAGGAATAACTGAAGTTGCTGGTATTCTCAGGTCTGGTTCTTTCATTGTGATCGCGAGGTTTGGTCTGCGATCGCGAAGGGATTTTTATGAACTGTTGGTTTTTACTCTTCGCGTTTGTAGAGAGAGGGTCGCGATCGCGGCAGTAGTCAAGCTTGTGCTTCAGAAACGCGTAGAGCTGATCATGTTCGCGTATAAGGAATTAAGGCAGCAAGGTCACGTGAAGTTGTGCTTCACGATCGGGTGGGCATGACCGCGATCGCATAGGTCTGTGTATCAGTTATCCGCGTTCACGTGGAGTTAACCGCATTCGCAAAGGCCATTTTGGGGGCACCCTTGTTTTCTTCTTCGCGATCGCGTAGGATATTCAACGATTGCGATGTGTAATTAACTGGGCAGCAGAACTTATGTTTGGACTTAGTGAGCTCGGTTTGAGGCGATATTTCGAGGGATTTTCAGAGGGACTGTTGGGGTAAGAGTTCTTAACTCGATTTTGATGAAATTCCACTAATCCATCTTTGATTTTATCATGTAATTAGAGATTTGGGTTGGAAAATTTGGAAAAAGTGATAAAACTTCTTAGGCTAAATTTTTGAGTTTTGAAAGGCAAAATGAGGTAGGATTTGAATAATTCTTGTATGTTTGGACTCGATATTTTGTAATTTTGCTCAGGTTCTGAGGCGCGGGTCCGGGGTGATTTTTTGGAGCAATTTTTCAATTATTTGATAAAATCATAATTTCATTATTTAGATTAGTTTCCTATAGTTATATTAGTAATATGAATTATTTTGGCTAGATTCGAGCCGTTCGGAGTTGGACAGTCGAGGGAAAGGCCTTCTTGTTGATTGATTTAACGTGGTTTGAGGTAAGTAACTTGTCTAACCTTCTATGGGGGAAATTTCCCTTAGGATTTGGTATTGTTGTGCCAATTGTGATATGTGGAGGCAGTGTACGCAAGGTGACGAATATGTACACAGGCTAAATGTTGAGATTTTGGTTTTAGCTACGTAGTCTTTTTCATGCTTTAATTGAGTTACTTTAGCATGTTATAGCCACCATGTTTAGTCTAATTTCACATGTCTGCTTATCTTATCTCTTATTTGCAACTTGTACTACATATTTAGTTGAGTTACTTGCTTTCTTAATTCTGTATTCATCATTTAACTGCGGGATTTACTTGAAATTTGATATCCTTGAAATTTCTTGCTATTGAGCTTGGTGTTGAGTTGTAAAGGCCTTCGTTTCTATTGAGGCAAAGTGTAAGTTGTGAAATGTTATTTTATTAAATTGTTGTGTTTTTGGCATTTGTGTTATTGTTGAGAGTATTGGTTGGCTGTATGCACGAGGTTTCTGCCGTGCCATTGTTACTGTTGATACGCATATGGGCTCGATATGCATGGATGTCGTGCCATGTTTTCTCGCGAAAGCGGCTTTCGACGTCTGACTGCTCTTTTAAATGAAAGTCTTAAAAGAGAAGAGTCACCAACTAATGATTTTTAAGGTGTGTTGGGACACTCATATGGAAATAACTCTGTTTGACTAGTCGTGTCACCAAAGATCAGGTGAGGGCTCAAATTACCTCAAAGAGAAGGTGTTAGGTACTTTTCGAGGTCCACAACTGTGGGTCCTGGCCGAATTTTAAACTATGTGGATTATGTGATTAGGCTAGGTGATCAAATAAATAAAGAAAATTTAGAAGCCGGAGAGTTTTACTATTAACACATGAGAATTAGTACAAATCTTAATAATCACAAGGATGCAACTAAATTGGTCTATGTTAAATGACTAAGTGTAAATAACAAGTATATAAAGAAAAAAAAGGGGGAGGGAGGGTGTTTTTAGCCTAAAGAATCACCCTGTACAACATAAATAATACTTCGCAACTCCCTTAAGGTAGGGGTTGCTCATATTATTCAGCAGGCACAGACTATCATCTCCTTCTACCCAATTACTATCTTGAAGTTATTACCTAAAGGCGCTCTAATTCAATTCTAAATCGTATCCTATGCGTGCACTACCCGTCCCGTACCTATGGTCTAGGAGGCGTTGGACCTATTATTTCGATGGTTCTAGACTTCACGTAGGCTGCTCAAAATGATAAAACTAAGTGACATTCATAACAGATAGGACTCCACATAAAGACAATTAAAGGCCCAAGTTAGCCTCCGCAACAAATGCACACAGGCAGTTTAGGCACTACATAGTTCCAGAATCAATACTTAGAGTTCTATAGGCATGGTTTCTAGGTGATTCCGAATTCTAATATCGTATATGCATCGTTATTGTTCTAAGTGGCTTAGGGGAGGAGGCAGTAAACTGTTTGGAGACTTAGGATTATTAGCACTGATTTTATAGTTGGCGTCTGAGGCGAGTGACACTGTCCTATAGGCATGATTTCTAAGTTTTTTGCACAGTGGGCAGTGAAAGCTACTAAAAAAAGGGAATTTCCAGCGTTTGATTCTATAGACATGCTTTCTAGGCGAATGACAGTATTCTATAGGCAAGAATTCTACTAGTTTGTATTTGAACTCGCTGTTAACATACTTATTCTTATAGGCATGCTATCTAGGTGGATGTGTAATAAAATGGTAGAAGCAGTTGATTAAGAGATTAGTGTCTTATGGTCATGATATATAGATGGAGAGTGCACCAAAAGCAATAGAAGCAATTTGATCAATTAATTGTTTGAATTCCTATATGCATGATAGCTAGGTTAGCAAAAGCATATAATATACAACCTATAGGCATGCTGTCTAAACGCACAGTAATAACAAGTATGGAGATTAATAGCATGTTTGAGATAGTGTATGAGTACTAGACAAATTAGGTGAGATGTGTGCAATTCCTAGAGACATGATGTTTACTAGCGTGCAGAAGTAGAGCAAGTTAAGCAAGATAACAAATAAAGCACGTAGGCCCTATAGGCATGTTTTCTACCCTTTATGCACGAATAAAGCACACCCATTCCCCAATTTCGCGAGCACCCCAATTATTTATTATTAAAAGTTACAGGACCAAAATAGAATAATACAAACTCAAAGATGACAACATACAGACTGAAACAAGTACATGCCCGCTATAAAATAACCTAGTGAATATCCGGGCCTTTAGCAGCCTCAGTAACCAACAGACCTAAATCTCAAGCTCATAAGGACAGTAGAATCTTCCTGAATCCAATGCCCAAATCTAACAACACATATGGCCCAACACTAGGCCCAATGAATAACTTACTTAGCCTAATGGATGCCAAACTTAACCATACAGGTGACAGACCACTCGTGGAATTAATTAAACAACTTTTCACACTTAACTCCTAAAGCTATAACTAATCAACATTTTTGACCAATGCACATAGACAAGGTCACATGAAATACTAACAAGTTTACAAGGCAGGTTCATCCTTTTATTCTCAGAAACAAAGCTAAAGTGATATGATCTACCGTCATAGGATAGTGAAGTATTCCAAAAGAGTTTCAAGAGTAAATTGATTGAGAATTAGCCTAAAAGAGATTTAGACACAAGATTTAGACACAAGATTTAAACATGGAAATTTAATAGAGTCATAGACAAGAACAAGTAGAGCATAGCCTTCACATGAAAGTTTAACATGAAGGCCTAGTGAAAACAACATAACAGAAAAGGTTCATGATCGAGCAATCACTTAGTAGAAAATGGTAAAACTTGAACATGCTGAATATCAGTTACAATACCAGCAAAACTTACAGTAAACAGAAGACATGTCAATTTTCAAATCAATAGGACAGACAAGCATCAAACCTTGTACTAGATGGCCACATATAGGCGAAATTGTTGATTATGAGGTTTACTCTAAATGTCTTAACTAATATTGAAAAACACAGGATTGAGCAAGTCAAGAAAAGCACATAATAGAGTTTCAAATAGCATGGGAACAGGTCATAGCTAATAGTAGAACTCCAGAAAGATAAAAGTTGGGCATGAATATCTCAACAGGAATTAGAACATATTTTGGGCATGAGTCGGCTATCATAATAGTACAAAACAAGGCAAGGAACCAAACTCAGAATAAGCAAAATGTATAAGTAACCAACTATTCATAAACATAATGATTGGAAATTATTCCGGTTGGACACATCTAATGAGCATGCATTAAGGCTAACATATTAGGCTAAGTATTTAGAGAGACTTGCTGAGAAATAGAAAATTATGCATAAAGGATTCAACATGAGGAAAGTAATTTGAGCAAGAACATAGTTTCATAAGGGTTTTGGTACAAGAAATCAAAACAACGTTCAACAACCATCAATCAGGCTTCAATTACGAATCACGCAGGCATCATGAATCAACTTAGTTAGCCACATGTGAGTTAAATCAGAACTCGCATAGAATTGAAGCTAGGGGAACTACAGAGTTGTACTAAAATAAAGCAGAATTGTATACAAAGGGGCATAATATTTAAATTAACTCAGGGAAATCCAAATAGCACTAATGCACATAACACAAACACGAATAGAAAGAAGTAGAAGTGTGAGGGCATAGGGCACTAACCAGTTGTAGACAAACTAAACAAAGGATGAAGAACTTGAAAATCTCAGGAATAACTGTAATTATTGAAGACCAGTAAAACCTCAACTCCAAATTGCTTCAAAGTTCACAGGAGCCTCGAAATAGACTCCAAGTAGTGCTTGCACTAGAGGGAGGCGAACAAAATCTAGTGGCCTTGGCTTTCTGCTGACCAAGAGCTCAATTTCAGATTGGTACAGAATAAATGAGAGTGAGAGAATAGTTCTCAAGGTGATTAAAGTCTGTCCAAAAGAGAAATTGGGGAGGTGTTATATAGTGGTAGAAATCGAGCAGGAAAACATGGAAAATAATTAAACAAACACAAATAAGGAAAGAAAATCACATGCAATTGATAGTAGAACTAGTAAAGGAAAAAATTGAAACTTCAAACCCTAGTTCGACGGAAATTAATGATTGGCCGAGGATCTTGGTAAATCGGACCCATATAATCTGGTAGTGAGTGTATATAAAAGAAATATCGTCTAAGTCTCGAATATTGACGACGATTGTTCATAAATCAGAGCCTGTTACTTGCCAAGAATAGGAGAGTACTAGGTGATGCCAAAATCGTATAAGTACAAGATGACACAACATATAAGGTAAGGGAATCATAGATTGATTTCATTTTGGGGCCGGATTCGGAAAAGATTTGAGCGTATGGCGGCTACGGTTTCTCAGAGACGAGTAGAATGGAGATGTTTCAGAGGCAGCTGTTTAGGTGGTAATGTCCCTAGGGTTTAGGTTAAGGGGATATAAGAAAAGGTAGATAATTGTTATGGGCTAGGATCGAAAGGGAATGGAGCGGGTAATGTAAATCGGTCGCGACTGGTTTATTTAAAAGAGGATCGTTTGGTTTGGGCTGGGGTGTTATTGGGCTAAGGTGGGGTGTTTGGGCTGCCAATTAATCCGAAAAAGGGCCTTGTTTGGGTTAGCTTTAAAAAATAAAAAAAAATAAGGAAAACAAAATTAATAAACATATCTAAATAAGTGTAAATAATATTATTAGAGCAAATAAGATTTTTAAAATAATAGCTGAAGGTTGTAAACATATAAAAAGTTATTTTGACTTTGAATAAAATAATAAAATACAATCAATTGCAAAATGTAGGCTACTATCGCAAAAATGTGTAAATAGTACAAAAATACAAATATAATTATAAAATAAAATAAAATATTGTAAAGAACATATATGGTTGTAAATAATAAATTTGGGTGATTAAATCATCACAAAATAATTTAAAGCGGTAAGTAATACATATTCAAGTACTTTAGATGCAAAAAAATCAATCTGAAAGCTTTAAATATTGTGGAAGATTATAGAAAATATTTGTATGATAGTTGTAAATTGAGTAATGATGCAAAAATTATGTTTGAAAGTATATATATTATTTAAAAATTATGAGGGCAAAATTAGGTAACAACAGCTGCCCCTCTTTACCCGAGAATGATGAAAGAGTTATCGGATAAAGAAAATGATGACCAATTTTTGTCCGAAGTGACCGAGGAATGATCTGTTTTGAAAATAGTGGGTCAGAAACCTAGTTCTTGAGTTGCCTACATATCCCTGGTGTTACAGGAATCAGGCCGTGTGTAGTTCTGGATCCAACGACGAACGAAACCGATGAAATTATTATAAGATTGGTCGTGTGTTTCGAAAAAAGATCTTTTGAATGGTATAGTGTCGTGTGTAACGGATAATTTTAGATGGTGTTACAAAGTCAGATACTTGAACGGTTATAGAACAAAAGGTAATCAATTACTGATCATCGGTTAAGTTTGAGGTGATCGAAGGATGTGAACATTGTGAACGGAAACCAAAGCAAGAATTGCTCTTGTTTGTAGAACGGTTACCTCCCGAGTTACCTACAAAACATAAAACACGGTACATGCAAATATATATGGGTTATTGCAAAAATTTAAACATGCTGCAAATTCCCTTGGACCATGAGAGTTGTCTTTGGATGATGAGGATAATGTCCTTAGACTACGACGTCCTGGGCCATGAAGCGTTTGATAAGGGATTTGCAGGCCATGAAATGATGTCCTCGGGCCATTAGGATGGTGCCTCTGGACTTTGACACCTTTGAATAATGATTTCCAATTTCGAGAAATCCTCGGGCCATGGCATGGTGTCTTCAGGCTCTGAGGATAATGCCTTTGGACTATGACGGCTTCGGACAATGTGGCGGTGTTTCAGCCCATTAAATGCAAGTATGTGGTAATATCGATCCCTTGATAAAGGAAACAGGTGATGCTTAGTCATTCGCTAAAACGAGACAAGACAAGGCTTAGTCTTATATGAGATAAGGGCAACGCTTAGCCCGTTGCGAAGAAAGGAGGTAATGCTTAATCTTATGCTGTGTAGCGGAGACAGAGTTTAGTCTCATGCAAGGGAAGGCGATGCTTAGCCTTATGAAATAATAGAAGTAGTGCTTAGCATCGTGAGAGAGAGAGAGACAGTGCTTAGTCTCATGTGAGGAAGGCAGTGTTTAGCCTTATGCAACAATGGATTCAATGCTTAGCCTTATGCAATAAAGGAAGGCAGTGTATAGCCTTATGCAGTATTGGAGACAGTGCTTAGTCTCATGCAAGGAAAGGCAATGCTTAGCCTTATGCAATAATGGAGGTAGTGCTTAGCCTCATGCAAGGAATAGAGACAGTGCTTAGTCTCATGCAAAGAAAGGAAGTGCTTAGCCTTATGCAATAATGGAGACAATGCTTAGTATCATGCAAAGAACGGAGACAGTGTCTAGTCTCATGCAAGAAAGGCAGTGTTTAGCCTTATGCGACGATGAGGGCAGTGCTTAGCCCTATGCAAGAAGAGCAATGATAGAATGCGAGAGGGCAAAGTATTTCTTAGCTTGATGCGTTTGCGTTTGGCGACTTATGTCGGTGTGAAGATAGTGATCTTGTTGTGTGTATATATTTGCGGATGTTCTTGTTATGTCCATCATACCTGTATCAAAGAAAATTAGTGAGATTGGAGGGGGGAAGCTTGGTCCATGATCTCGATTCCTTGCTTTGCCTTTGCTCTTGTCTTAAGGCCCTATTTAAGTCACCCCGGGTAGCGTCTGGCTACTGTAAAAAATAAATTTTAAAAACATGCATTTGTGATAAATCGTTTATAGTTGTTTGAAATATGTGATAATGCATGAGAGTAAACAATTTTGACGAATTGGCGACTTTGACACGCTTTTGAGACACTGCAACCTCCTTAACTCGGAATTTTGAGGATCCTCCTCAAACTTCTACCCCAGTTTAAATGCATACTTCTTGCGATACATTCCTTGGCGATTCTAAAAATGATGAGATCGGGCGAGCTCGATATCTTGCCCCAGTTTTTGACCATTGAGGGAATGAATAATTTATTATGATGTGACCGAACCCACAGGGCTGCCTACGTATCCCCTCTTAAACGAAAATCAAGTCAAGCGTAGTTCAGGTTACATCAAATAGAAAGTGAAAATGTAATTTAAACATAATATCTATTGACTGCGTCTGAATTGATAGGTTTTTGCCATATCTCTCCATCCATCTCTGCAAGTATAAGTGCTCCTCCTGTTAATACTCGGTGAACCATGTAAGGGCCTTACCAGTTGGGTGAGAATTTCCCCTTTGCTTCATCCTGAGGTGGGTAGATCTGTTTCAGTACCAATTGCCCTGTTGTGAATTTCCTTGACCTAACCTTTTTGTTAAAAGCTCTTGCCATTCTGTTCTGCTAGTTGTTCATACTGGTTTCGTACCTATTCTGTGTCGTTGAGCTCGGCTTTTTGTATGATTCTTAAGGAAGGGATCTCCACTTCGGCGGGAATAACAGATTCAGTACCATACACCAGTAAAGAGGGATTTTCCCTAGTTGATGTACGAACTGTGGTTCGATACCCGAGTAAAGCAAATGGTAGCTTTTCGTGACATTGTTTGTAGTTATCCACCATTTTCCTCAATATCTTCTTGATGTTCTTATTGGCGGCTTCTACGACTCCATTCATTTAGGGCCTATATGTTGTTGAATTCCGATGATTGATCTTGAATGTTTCACACATGGCTTTTATCAGATAACTGTTGAGATTGGCAGCATTGTCAGTGATGATTGGCTCAGGTGCTCCAAATCGACAAATAATGCGATCCCGGACAAAATCTGCTACGACCTTCTTAGTCACAGCCTTATAGGACACGGCTTCAACCCATTTTCTGAAGTAGTCTATAGCCACCAAAATGAACCTATGTCTGTTTGAAGCAGCGGTTTTGATTGGTCCGATGAAATCCATGCCCCAAGCATTGAAAGGCCAAGGCGATCTCGTTGCATTGAGTTTGTTGGTCGGCACTCATATCATATCAGCATGTATCTGGGTCGGCACTCATATCATATCAGCATGTATCTGGCATTGGTGACACTTTTGAACATATTTTATGCAGTTTATTTCCATAGTCATCCAAAAGTACCCTGCTCTTAATATCTTCTTGGCCAAAACAAACTGTTCGTGTGAGGTCCGCATGTTCCAGCATGTATTTCTTCAAGCAATCTAGAAGCCTCCTTGGCATCGACCATGGCAGTAATCCCAAATCAAGAGTCCTTCTATGCAGAATTCATCCGATTAGAAATAAATGATTGGCCAATCTTCGGAGCGTGCGCTTCTGTGTGTGCGTCACATTTCTTGGATATTCTCCCTTTTCCAAGTACTCCTTGATGTCGTGGAACCATGGATTTCCGTCAATCTCTTCTTCAACATGAGCACAATAAGCTATCTTCTTATGAATTCCTATTGGGATAGGATCTATGAAATTCTTTTTTGGATGTTGTATCATGGAAGACAAGGTGGCTAATGCATCAGCAAATTCATTCTGAATCCATGGAACATGCTTGAATTCTATTTTCGTGAACCTCTTGATCAGCTCCTGTACACAATGCAAGTATGGCAATATTTTGGTATTCTTAGTAGCCCATTCCCCTATAACCTGGTGCACCAATAGATCTGAATCTCCGATTACCAGAAAGTCCTGAATGTTCGTGTTGACGGCAAACCTGAGTCCCAAGATGCAGATCTCGTATTCTGCCATATTGTTTGTGCATGGAAACCTGAGTTTTGCGGATAACGAGTAATGTTGACTGGTTTCTAATACTAAGACAGCTTTGATGCCCATTCCCTTGAAGTTTTTTGCTCCGTTGAAGAACATCCTCTAACCGTCGCATGCTTCGGTAGTATCTTTTCCTACAAATGATACCTCTTCATCGGGAAAATATGTCTTCAGTGGTTCGTATTCTCCGCCTATAGTATTTTCTATCAATGATCAGTGAATGCTTTCCCTTTGACTGCCTTCTGATTTACAAAGATGATGTCCAACTCATTCAGCAATATCTGCCACTTTGCTAACTAACCTGTAGGCATGGGTTTCTGAAAGATGTATTTTAGTAGATCCATCCTTGATAGTGTACGCACAGAAATAATGTCTCAACTTCTGGGCTATCCATGTCAAAGCACCGCAGGTGCGTTCCAACAAAGACTACTTGGATTCATAAGGTGTGAACTTCTTGCTCGGATAATATATCACCTGCTCCTTCCTCCCAGTTTCATCATGTTGTCCTAGAACGCAACCTAAGGCCCCATCCAATACAGACAGATAAAGCAGCAGAGGTCTTCCTTGTTCTGGTTGGACCAACACGGGCGGTTTAGATAAATACTCCTTGATTTTGTTGAAGGCTTTCTGGCATTCTTCAGTCCAGCTTGTTGCAACATCTTTCTTGAGAATTTTGAAGATTGGCTCACATATCACCGTTGATTGTGCTATAAAACGGCTGATATAATTGAGGCGCCCTAAAAACTTATCACATCTTTCTTATTCTTTGGCAGCGACAAATCTTGGATAGCTTTGATTTTCGACGGGTCTAGCTCTACACCTCGACGCCAGATGATGAAACCTAACAATTTTCCAACAGGGACTCCGAAGGCACATTTTGCAGGGTTCAACTTCAAGTTGTATTTTCTAAGCCGATCAAAAATTTTCTTCAGGTCAACTATGTGATCCGAACTCCTTTAAGATTTGATGATAACATCATCCACGTACACCTCTATTTCCTTGTGTATCATGTCATGGAAAATAGTTATCGTGCCCCTCGTGTAGGTGGCCCCAGCGTTCTTCAAACCAAACGGCATCATTTTGTAACAATATATTCCCCATGGCATGATAAAGGCGGTCTTTTCGGCATCCTCTTCATCCATCCAAATTTGATGGTATCCCACAAAGCAATCCACAAAGGATTGGAGTTCATGCTTGGCATAGTTGTTAATCAGTATGTATATGTTAGGCAGCGCGAAATCATCCTTAGGACTTGCTCTGTTCAGGTCTCGGTAATCGACACATACTCTAACTTTCCCATATTTCTTTGGAACTGGCACAATGTTAGCTAACTAGGTCAGGTATTCGACCACTCGGAGAACCTTGGCTTTAATTTGTTTGGTGACCTCCTCTTTTATCTTCAAACTCATATCCGACTTGAACTTTCTAGAATTCTATTTTACCAGTGGACACATGGGATTGGTAGGTAGCTTGTGAGCTACTATGGATGTGCTCAACCCAGTCATATCGTTGTTGGACCATGAGAAAATGTCCTCATATTCTTTTAGAATCCTGATATACTCTCCTTTTCTGTCGGTGATAGATGGATGTTTATGCGAGTTTCCTTGATCGTTTCAGAATCCCCTAAGTTAATGGCCACAGTTTTCTCCATATTATACTTCGGTTTGTTTTCAAAATTCTCTACCTTTTTGACAATTTCCTCAAGTATTACATCATCCTCTAGATCTTCAGAATAACTGTCCATATGTTGCGTTGTCTAATTACATGTCACAGTCGTAGGTTCATCGGGATATATAATAATTATGCTGAAAAGAATGTAGAAAGATAATAATAAAAATGAAAAGCAACAATGCATTAACAAAACTTTTAACATGTCAACAAGTACGACTCGATGGCTCGAGTAATTATTTCAAAATAAAATACTGAAAAATGTCTTAAATGCTCAAAATAATTTGAAAATAAGTCATGCTACTTTTCCAAGCTACCCAGGAACTCGGCGAGACCAGGATGGTGCAGCGGTCCAATTCTTGAGAACAACTCCCTCTTCCATTGTCTGAATGGTAAGGTCTTCCTCCTTCTCCTCCTCAACAATGCACTGCAATCCATGTCTTCTTCTTCCAGAAACAGCTTCCTCGTCCCGGCCAAGATCTCATCTTCGTCGGATCTCCACATCATGTCAGCCTAATGGAATGTCTGGTACAAAGGTGGTATGAGTTGTTCCAGTGGATAGTAATTGGCACGCCAAGGCGGTGTCCAATTCTGATATTCTTGCATGGTGTATTCATATCCGAGTGCAAAGGTCATGCCATGATACTGTGGTTGCATGGATTTAGTGATCCCCTGAAGCTTTTTGCCGAGCCCCTTGACTAGTTCATATCCCGTCTACAGCAGTATGCTTTCTGTCTTGTTGCTCAACCATCGATCCTTTTCAATTGCGTTAACCCATTCAATGCGATGATATGTTTCTCCGCGCAACTTCCTCCTGTTTTTGATGAGTGGAACGGTTTGATTGGTGCAAATGGGGTTGCTTCCATCTCCATGAATGATGACCTCCTAATGATTCCACTCTAACTTCACAGCTTGGTGTAGAGTAGAAGCCACTGCCCTAGCTGCATGTATCCATGGCCGTTACAAAAATAGGTTGTAAGTAGCCGATATATCCAGCACTTGGACCTAAACATCTAACCAAGTTGGACCCATCTATAGATCAAGGTTGATTTCTTCGATAGTGGCTCTCTGAGATCCATCAAACGCCTTCACATTCATGCTTCCTATTTGTATCTTGTGCAGGCCCTTACCTAATCTCTTTAGAGTGGTTAGTAGACATATGTTCAGAATCGAACCTCCATCTATTAGGACCCTGGCAATGAACTTGTCTTCGAATTGCACTGTGATGTGCAATGCCTTGTTGTGCCTCAGTCCTTCTGGTGGTAACTCGTCATTGTGGAAAGTGATTTTGTGGATCTCTAATACATGTCTGACCATGTTAGCCATCTCTCCACTAGTGATGCCGGCGGGTACATAAGCCTCACTTAACAACTTCATCAAAGCGTTCTTGTGCATTTCTGAGTTTTGCAACAGTGATAAGATGGATATCTGAGCAGGAGTCTTTTTCAGGTGGTCAATAATAGAGTATTCCCTTGCTTGTATCTTCCTCCAAAGATTGTTAGTGCCAGTCTCAACAACTAGCGGCTTAGGTGCAGCTTCTTTGCTTGTTCCTCCCAGATTCTCAGGTGTGTAAACTCTGCCAGTTCTATTCATACCTTGTGCGGCACCTGTTTTTTCCATTTTGGCTTTTCCCTTTCTTCTTACTTCCGCAACATAATCCCACAGGACGTCATCAGGCTTGTAAGATGGTGTGGGAGCTAACCACTACAGTGAAGGGTGTAGCTACCTCAATTTCAAATGGCGCTTGGGTTTGTTCCACAATTGGCGTGAGGGAGACCGGAGATGTTTTAGGAGCGTCTCCCTATCGAATAAGTCCAATGGACCATTCCTAATCCCACTCTTCATCAGTTTCTATTATGTTCACTCCCTCACATATGTGATCTGGGAGAGGGTTGTTGCGGACATTCGGTGCAGCTTCCTCTACTTGTATAACCTTAGTGTCGATAAACGTCTGAATCTTGTCTTTAACGTGCGACATTCCTCAATGGTATGACCCTTCATGCCTGAATGATAAGCACATGTTTTGTTAGGGTTCATCCATTGGGAAGGGTTTTCCACAAGAACAGCAGGAATAGGGGTGACGTAACCAGCGGTCTTCAGTCTTTCATACAGTTGGGCTATGGGTCTAGGAAGTCTACGGTTGAAATTTGGACGTGGCTTTGGGTAGCTTTGGCAGGCCGGTGGAGGTGAATGGTAATATGCAGGTTGAGTATTGTAGGTATGGTAGGTGGTGGCAGGGTATTAGTAATTTGGGGGTAAGGGTTGATATGTGAATGGAGGTGTTTGGTATGTGAGGGGAAACTTAGGGCCGCACTTCTTTCTTCTTTGAAATACCTCCTGATTTGCAAGGCTTTATTCATGGCTTGCAGCGCCTCAAAATTAGTTACCCTCCCACTCTTGATTTCTTCTTTTATTCTTTCCCCTAACTGGATGATGTCTGAGAACTTGTGATTTTCGATGACACCATCAACCATTCATAATATTGCGGATCTTGTGATCTAACAAAGAACATGTTCATTTGTTCTTCTTCAAGTGCTGGCCTTACCTTTGCAGCCTGTGATATCCAACGAGTAGCATACTCGCGGAAGGTTTCAGTCGGCTTTTTCTTGAGGTTTTGAATGTAGAAAACGTCTGGCGCATTTTCCCTGTTGAACCTGAATCTGTCCATGAAATCAGATGTTGTACTTACCCAATTAGCCAACTTCTTTGGGTTTTGATTGATACTCCAAGACAAAACGTCTCCTGTAAGGCTTCGCATGAATAGTTCCATGTAGATTTGTTCATTCTTGCCCACTCCTACAAGCTTGTCACAATATGTTCTTAGATGTACCTTCAAATCACCACTGCTATCGAACATTTCGAACTTTGGAGGTTTGTAACCCTCTGGCAATTCCACATCTGGCTGAATTCATAGATCTTTGTAATTTAGACCTTCAATGCCATTCCCACCTTCAAAACTTTGGACTCTCCTTGTGAGTTTCTTGAGTTCCTCTGCCATGTTTCTAATGATCAGGTCCTTCTCAATCGGTTCGGGTATGTATAGGGTTTGCTATGCGATATGGGGTAAGGTTTCTACATATATCGGATTGCTTTAATGAGTCCTTGGATCTTGGGAATATGGGTGATCGTTGGTCGAGGTTTGGGGATCGGGAGTAGGTTGTTGTTTGATATGTAGTGGTTTGTGGGTATTGAGTTGGATTATGGCAATGTTGTTGAGGGGTCTACACTGGTGGTGGGTTAAGGTTTTGGGTAGGTGCGGGATTATGATACTAGTGTGGTGCGGGAGGATTTGGAGCCATGGGTGGTGGTTCTGATTTTGTGTGTTTTGTGGTGGTTTTAGTTTTGGGTAGTCGGGTTTTGCTAGTTGATGTCGGGAACATTGAGAGTAAGGGAAAGATTATCCAGATTTCGGACATGCTCAAGCTCGCCCTGTAGTTCCAGGATTTTCTGGTCCAAACATAAGACCTACTTGTTCTGCCCCCGAGTACTTCTGCCATCTGAAGTTTCAACATTTTCTATCACAGCAGCATTGTCTTTCCGGATACTACTAAATCATCCATTTTCCCTTTGCCCTTGCTTTTGCTTTTCGGGTCGCTAGGTGGAGGAGGAGGTGGAGAACCTCTGGATCTAGTGTGGTATGCTGATGATGCCAGTATGCATGAACCAACATTTGGGAATGGGAGTCATCAGAAAGAAAGAAAAAGCCAAAGGTAACCAAGTCAGTAAGGTGAAATAAAAAAGTGTTCGCAATATTTAAACATGTTTCACAAAGTCATGCAATAATTCTAATTTGAGGACCTCATTGTGCCTGAGGTAGGCCTAAGCGACACATAGACTTGGAGAAATTTGATGCCAATGTTTGCTTCATTTCATTAATGCGAAAATGAGCCAAAATTATCTTTTACTAAATCGACAATAATATAATAAAGTTACTAATGGCATTTAGTCGTATTACATCGAAATCTAATCTAAGCTAGAAAGCAATCAAGAGCATCATCTCCTAATCTAATTGGCTCATGAAGGACCTTCTCCATGCTTGGCTATTTTGACCCCCAATCATGTTTCTCAGATCGCACATATCTAGCAGTAAGTAAGCTTTTTCCACCTTTCCTCCTTCTTTATCATCGATGCCTTGACAATCCGAAAGTCTCTTTCTTATCTTCTCTTCTAGCTCCATCAGTCCTTGTTCCAGGTATTTCAATCTTTCCATTGACTTAGTGGTAATCTCCTTCCATTCCCTTATGACCTCCATGTTCACTTTGTGCTGCTCCAAATGTTTAGCTTCTGACTCGAACACTCTTTTGCGTAGCCTCTTGTACTTCACCTGTGCCTCAGCCACTTCATCTATGATTCTATCCTTCAGATTGACCCCTGGTTTGACGTCCCCAGCTACGTCGTCTTCCAGCCATAAATGATAGTAGTACATATGACCGGCGTGATACCTGTCTGGCTCATAGTTTCTCCTTCCACAATGATCTTTTGGTTCCACATGTGTTGCGCTTCAAACTTGAATGGGATGACATCTCCCTTAAAATCTGCCTTGTATTAACCATGTTGGAAACCCGAGGTATGACTTGTTTTCTTCCAGCTTGTCTCATTAGCCTTATAGGTGCGTAAGGGTAGATTCCTCGCAGCCTGATCAGTACCAAGTGAGTAGTTCCTTTTGATCTGATGATGAACTCACTACTAGGAAACCATTCAATCATCCAATGCACTTGCTCATCTGTCAGATTGCTGAAGAAATGCACCCAACTTACAACATTTACAAGTTTTACAAACCCATCTAGAATAAACGTCATTTTCTTTGGGTGATTGTTGGCTATGTAGTCATTTAGTGGCCTTCGCAGAAGCTGTTGATGATACTCACCCCTCTAAAAGTGTTCCAGCAGCTAGACTTGTAGCAATAGATTGCAACCCTCAAAGTGTCCAAACCCATGCTTGCACCGATCTAGAGCACTGTACATCTCAGCTAGGATCATTGGAATGATAGTATAAGTTTGTCCTTCGATACCATTCATTAAGGTCCTGGCGACCATGGCTAAGCGAGTATGAATTCTTCCTTCTTTCATTGGAAAGATCAATAACCCTAGGAAGCAGACAATGAAAACATAAACCCTGCGATGCACCCATCCCAAAGAAGTAATGGCTAGTTCTTTATGATGAAGACAACATGACTTGCTATGCCCATAACGCTCGTAAAGAAACTTAAAAGGGATGTATGATTTCTTTAGACAGAGCAGTTCATCATTATTCTTAAAACCTAACATTTTTATAAAATCGCGAGAAGTGCGATTCTCTGGTACTAGCAGTCCCGGACTATCCCATTGTAACTTGGCGAACCCCCTGTTTCTTCTAGGGGAGGAGTTATTTCTATGTCGCCAAATCAAAAAATAGCTCACCTCTCATCCCAGAATATGGTAGCAGCCTCGATCAATTCCTTATTTGGTTGAATGTTCAGCAAAGATGGCAGTCACCAAGTACACTCCTCACATGATTCTTGTCACAAGGGGCAAGATCCTTCCACAAGTCAAGTAGCAAAGCCGGGATGTTCTGGACCATACCAAACCTAAGGATTTCGTGCTTCATTTATGCAAACAACTAAAGTTAACCCTTTTTCCCCCTCCAGATTCGGCTACTTAAGCAATAGTGAGCAACATGTTGGCACATTTTCTCCAAGTAATGCACATAATATGATAGTGTCCTTTGGGATTATGGAAATCCCGTCGGATTTTGGATAAGGTTTATCTAAGCGGGTTGTTACGTCAATAACTCTTCAACCCGTACTAGGTTTAGCATGATGCATGTACATTTAAAATTGGAGTGGAGTTTCTAAAAGGGTCTAGACTGGTACTCCCAAGTGGAAAACATGAGAGGAAAAGGCACGGGATTGTCGACTGCACCGCTGATCGACTGGTCTGCCGCAAATAAGCCTTTCCAATTTAAAAAGGGTAATTTCAGGAAAGCGCGGACACTCATCAAGTGCCGCTATGTTGACAATTGGCATGAGTGGAGTATGATGTGGAGCATGCTTTATGCAGAAATAATAACATATTGCCAAGTATTTGCACGATAAAAGTGCGTAAGAGCAGTAAATAACATAGCAAAGACAAAAGAGAAGTCAATTTAGCTCATGAAAATGTGCGAGAACGTAATGAAGCAGGTAAGGAAATAGGGATGTGAGAGTCATAATATAGCAGTCTTAGGAAAGATGAGAGAGATTGAGAGAAGCCATACATGTCAGAGAAAATAAAGGAGAATAAGGGAAGGGATGTGATACAAGAATTATCCAAATCCGTGCTATTGTTACTATTCGCATGAGGTTTCTGTCGTGCCATTGTTACTATTGATACGCATGTTGTGGTATAAGTTATGGGTGTTGAAACTCATGCTGTGAGATATGGTGGGTTTGATATGCGTGGCTGTCACGCCCCATTTTCTCGCGAATGCTGGTTATGACGTGTGACAACTCTTTTAAATGAAGGTATTAAAAGAGAAGAGTTACCACCTAACGATTTTTAAGGTGCGTTGGGGCACCTATTTGGAAATAACTCTGTTTGACTAGTCCATATCACCAAAGATCGGGTAAGGGCTCAAATTACCTCAAAGAGAAGGTGTTAGGCACTCTCCGAGGTCCACTACTGTGGGTCCCGGCCGAAAAACTATGTGGATTATATGATTAGGCTAGGTGATCAAATAAACAAAGGGACATTTAGAAGTCGGAGAGTTTTACTGTAACACATGAGAATTGGTACAAATCTTAATGATCACAGGGATACAACTACATTGGTCTATATTAAATGACTAAGTGTAAATAACAAGTATATAAAGAAAGTGGGGGAGGGGGGGTCCTATATTTTTTAGCCTATAGATCACCCCGTGCAACATAAATAATACCTCGCAACTCCCTTAAGGTAAGGGTTGTTCATATTATTCAGCAGGCACAAGCTATCATCTCCTGCTACCCAATTACTATGTTGAATTTGTTACCTAAAGGCACTTCAATTATATTCTAAATCGTATCATATGCGTGCACTATCCCTATACCTACGGTCCAGGAGGCGTTGGACCTATTATTTGGATGGTTCTAGACTTCACCTCGGCTGCTCAAAATGATAAAACTAAGTGACATTTAAAACAGATAAGACTCCACATAAAGACAATTAAAGGCCCAAGTTAGCCTCTGTAACAAATGCATGCGGGCAGTTTAGGCACTACATAGTTCCAGAATCGAGACTTAGAGTCGTATAGGCATGGTTTCTAGGTGATTCTGAATTCCAGTATCGTATATGCATCGTTATTGTTCCAAGTGGCTTAGGCGAGGAGGCAGTAAACTTTTTGCAAACTAGATAGGCATCTCAAGCGAGTGACATTGTCCTATAGGCATGATTTCTAAGTTTTTTGCACAATGGATAGTGAAAGCTACTAAAACTGGGAATTTCCAGCGTTTGATTCTATAGACATGCTTTCTAGGCGAATAAGAGTATTCTATAGGCACTATTTCTACTAGTCTGTATTTGAACTCGCTGTTAACAGACTTATTCCTACAGGCATGCTATCTAGGTGGAAGTGTAATAAAACAACAGAAGTAGTTGATTAAGAGATTAGTGTCTTATGGTCATTATGTCCAGATGAACGGTGCACCAAAAGTAATAGAAGCAATTTGATCAATTAATTATTTGAAGTCCTATAGGCATGATATCTAGGTTAGCAAAACCATATAATATACGTCCTATAGGTATGCTGTCCAAACGCACATTAATAACAAGCATGGCGATTAATAGCATGTTTGAGATAGTGTACGAGTATTAGACAAATTAGGTGAATTGTGTGCAATTCCTAGAGATATGATTTCTACTAGCGTGCAGAAGTAGAGCAAGTTAAACAAGATAACAAATAAAGCATGTAGGCCCTATAGGCATATTCTCTACCTTTTATGCAAGAACAACGCACACCATTTCCCAATTTCACTAACACCCCAATTATTCGTTATTACAAGTTACAAGACCAAAATGAAATATTACAAACTCACAGATGATAAACTACAACTGAAACAAGTACGGGCCCGCTATATAATAACCCAGTGAATTTCTGGGCCTTTAGCAGACTCAGCAACTAACAGACCCAAATCTCAGGCTCATAAGGACAGTAGAATATTCCTGAATCCAATGCCCAGGTCCAACAACACGTATGGCCCAACACCAGGCCCAACGAATAACTTAGCCAAATGGATGCGAAACTTAACCATACAGGTGACAGACCGCTCGTAGAATTAATTAAACAACTTTTTACACTTAACTCCTAAAGCTATAACTAATCAAAAATTCTAACCAAACCACATAGACAAGATCCCGTGAAATACTAACAAGTTTACAAGGCAAGTTCATGCTTGTATTCTCAGAAACAAAGATAAAGTGATAGGATTGACCATCATAGGATAGTTAACTATTCCAAAAGAGTTTCTAGAGTAAACTGATTCAGAATGAGCCTAAAAGAGCTTTGGACACAATATTTAAACATGGGAATCTAATAAAGTCATTGACAAGAACAAGTAGAGCATAGCCTTCATATGAAAGTTTAACATGAAGGACTAGTGGAAAAAACATAACATAACAGGTTCATGATCGAGCAATTAATTAGTAGAAAATTAGAAAACTTGAACATGCTGAATGTCAGTTACTATACCAGCTGAACTTATAGTTAACAGAGGACATGTCAGTTTTCAAATTAATAAGACAGACAAGCATCAACCTTGTACTAGCTGGCCACATATAGGCGAAAATAATAATTATGAGATTTACTCTAAATTTCGTAACTAATATTGAAAAACACAGGATTGAGCAAGTCAAGAAAAGCACACAATAGAGTTTCAAATATCATAGGAACATGACATAGCTAATAAAAGAACTCCAGAAAGATAAAAGTTGGGGATGTCAGGAATTAGAACACATTATGGGCCTGAGTCGGCTACCATAATAGCACAGAACAAGGCAAGGAACCAAACTCAGAATAAGCAACATGTATAAGTAACCAACTATTCATAAACACGATGATTAGAAATTGTTCAGGTTGGACACATCTAATGAGCATGCATTAAGGCTAGCATATTAGGCTAAGTATTTAGATAGACTTGCAAAGAAATAGCAAATTATGCATAAAGGATTCAACATCAAGAAAGTAATTTGAGCAAGAACATAGTTTCATAAGGGTTTTGGTACAAAAAATCAAAACAAGGCTCAACAATCATCAATCAGGTTTCAATTACGAATCAGGCATGCATCATGAATCAACTTAGCTATCCATATGTGAGTTAAATAAGAACTTGCATAGAATTGAAGCTAGGGGAACTACAGAGTAGTATTAAAACAAGCAGAATTGTATATGAAGGGGCATAATATTGAAATTAACTCAGGGAAATCCAAATAGCACTAATGCAAACACAAACACGAACAAAAAGAAGTATAAGTGCGAGAGTATAGGGCACTAACCAGTTGCAGACAAACTAAACAAAGGACGAATAACTCAGAAATCTCAATAACAGCTATGATTATTGAAGACCAGTAAAACCTCAACTCCCCAGTGCTTCGGAGTTCACAGGAGCCTCGAAATGGACTCCGAATAGTGCTTGCACTAGAGGAACGCGAACCAAATCCAGTGGCCTTGGATTTCAGCCTGTCAAAAGCTCAATTTCAAATTAGTACAAAAGAAATGAGAGTGAGAGAATAGTTCTTAAGGTGATTAAAGTCTATCCAAAAGGGAAATTGAGGAGGGGTTATATAGTGATAGAAATCGAGCAAGAAAACATGAAAAATAATTAATCAAACACAAATAAGAAAATAATATCACATGCAATCGATAATAGAACCAGTAAGGAAAAAAATTGAAATTTCAAACCCTAGTTCGACAGAAATCAAAGATTGGCCGAGGATCTTGGTAAATCGGACCCATGTAATTTGGTAGTGAGTGTATATACATAAAATATTATCTAAGTAACAAGATGACAGAACGTATAAGGTAAGGGAATCATGGATTGATTCCATTTGGGACCAGACTCGGAGAGGATTTGAGGGCATAACGGCTAGGGTTTCTTAGAGACGAGTGGAATGGAGAGGTTTTAGAGGTAGGTGTTTAGGTGGGAATTTCCTTATGGTTTAGGTTAAGGGGATATAAGCAAACGTAGGGAGTTATTATGGGCCATTGATCATTTGAGATAAATGGCCAGGATCAAAAGGGAATGGGGCGGGTTGTTTAAACGGGTCGCGACCAGATTATTTAAAAGAGGGTCTTTTGGTTTGGGCTGAGGCGTTATTGGGCTAAGGTGGGGTGTGCGAGTTGCCAATTAATCCGAAACATGACCTGGTTTGGGCCAACTTTAAAAAAATAAAGAAATTAAGGAAACAAATTAATAAAATATCTAAATAAATGTTAAAAATATTATTTAAGAAAATAAGCATTTTAAAATAATAGCTGAAGGTCGTAAACATATAAAAAGTTATTTTGACTTTGAATTAAATAATATAATGCAATTAATTGCAAAATGTAGGCTTCAACCGTAAAAATATGTAAATAGCACAAAAATACAAATGAAATTATATAAAATAAAATAAAATAATGTAAAGCATATATGTGGTTGTAAATAATAAATTTGGGTGACTAAATAATCACAAAATAATTTAAAGAGGTAATTAATACATATTCAAGTGATTTAAATGCAAACAAAATCAATTTTGAAGCTTTAAAAATTATGGAAGATTATAGAAAATACTTGTATGACTCTTGTAAATTTAATAATGATGAAAAAAATAATGTTTTGAAAGTATATATATTATGTAAATAATATGAGAGAAAATTGGTATCAACAGTGACTAATAGGGGAACTACTAGAAGCCATGCGGTGTGATAAGGTGGGCTAAAACATGGGGTGCTACTTCGGAAAAATAATTTTCAAAACTAAATGTAAAGGCTACCGCGGTGATAGAAGAAAATATTGTAAGTTACTTTTATGATTTGGGACCACGAGGTGGTACCTCGGTAGGGCCTCCTGTTGATTTTTCTCTATTTGTTGTATCTGTGTTGGTTGTTGTTTCCTTAATATGTAAAATCCTTTTTTTCCTTTCGTGTTGTATTAATTGCCTTGATTCCGTGTTGTTAACTTTCCGTAGATTCTTTATTGTTTCACTTCCTTTGTATTATCATTATATTGTTATGCCTTCTGTCTTGTTTTCTTATTATCTCCAGTAGGGCCTTGACCTGACCTCGTCACTACACTACCGAGGTTAGGCTTTGCACTTACTTTGTACCGTTGTGGTGTAATCATACTATGCTTCTGAACATATTTTGTGCAGATCCAGGTGCATCTTATCAATTCTGGTACTAGCGCGCTGAGCTTGCTTTTGGAGACTTCAAGGTACACCTGCCCACGTCCGCATGCCTCGGAGTCCCCTTCTATGTTGTTCTTCCTTATTTCATTTCACTTTTGTAATCAATGATGTATAGGATTGTTCAGCACTGTACTTAGAGCTTGTGACTTATATCTCACCAGGTTTTGGGAGGTGAATATATTGAGTTTACATATTTTATTTATGAAATATTGGAGTTTTGAATTTCAAGATTTTATTTAATGTTTTCGCATGTTATTAGGCTTATCTAATCTTAGAGACTAGGTACCATCATGACATCGTACGGAGGAAAATTGCGGTCGTGACACTCGAACCGACACCTTAACAGAAACATGTAATGATATTCCCAACAACTCAACTCATCAAATAGCAGTCTTAAATAAGTCATGAGAATATGTAAATAGCTAACAAGGTGCATATAGGAAATAGTGTATGAAGCAGTTCTATCATGTAAAACAAGTATATAAAATCAATAATGTTAAACTAGAATTTGAAGGACACCTATAAAATTATGCTAGCATGGATAAGATGCTCACGTATTTTTACACAAGTAAAGAATATGAAGCTTATCCTTCTACCCAAGCATGAAATCACATGATATCTGTATATACGCTCGTCACTTTGTGTATACATTACCCTCAAACACGTAGAACTAGCAACTAAGATAATTTGGAAAAATTCCCTTATTGAGGTCAAGTCTTAACTTACCTACACTTTGGATTAGCTCTATTCTATAAAAATTATCCTTCCTTGCTCCAAATCCATCAAGTGAGCCCGCTCATTGTTCGACGGCACCAAACAAAGTTATAAGATTCGATTCCCTAAGCAAAAGATGAGCCTTGGTCAAAGTCGATAAAATTTAATAAAAGTCCAGCTCAGGGCTACGTGGTTAATCTTGAAACAAGATTCAATTTTTATTGACCCATAACCACACAAGTATAAGTATGTAATTACATCCTTAATTCGAGTCCAAATTATTGTTCAAATCCTCAAAAGTACTTTTTTATCATTCAAATAAGAAATTCTCATTTTCATCTTGCATTCATGCTTAAATGATAGATCTTAGGTTAGATTCATGAAATAAACTCAAAATCCAAATTAGAATCACCTACCCCAAGCTTGTAGATGAAGATTTAGGTCAAATCTCTCTAAAATTAAGCTCCAAAAGTTGATAAAATACATTAAAAGTCACAAAATTCGACCTCAAATAGTGGTTGAAGTTTCCTGTCAAAATTTGCAGTTCTCGCTGCACCTATGGAGTGTGGGCCTCACTTTTGCCTCAATGGGCGCGATTAGGGCTGCACTAGCCTATTATTAGCTTATGACTGCACTGTCATCCTTCAACAAAATATCCATGACTCTTTGTATAATATCCAAATGCCGAACGTTTTAGACCACTAGAAACTAGTTTGGAAGGGCTATAATTTTTGTTCTAGAATCATCTCCAACTCATTATAGCTTGAGAGATATACGCTTGTGAAGTCAGACCAACAACCTATAGCTCTCCTATGTTGCAGACTGCAGTGCAGTCCGCATTCTATCAGTGTTGGCCACACTGTGCTTCGCACTAGGGCATATTCCAGCTGTAAAAATTCGTTCCAAATTCGCTGAGACACCCTTGAGTCTATCGGGTCCTTAACCAACATCCCAGCAAGTTCAAAAAATCATACAGACCTATCCAAGGTCTCCAAACATGAAGTGAAGTGTTACAAATCAAAACGAAAACTCAAGTCAACTAAAGGAATCTTTAATGTTTTAACTTTCATGTAATAATGTCAAAGTGGTCTCGAGCCCCTTGGTAACCAAACTAAAGATACGTACAAGTCCAAATATATCATATAAACTTATTTGAAGCTTCACATTGTAAATCAGAACACATATACTAACATCAAAGGGCAAGGTTGCTTCTTAAGCTCTTTAAACTTCCAAACAGCAAGATAGCGCTCCAAATCCTTCCTGAACCCTTCGATATCTTAACAGCCCATCCCACAAATCATAAAAAAACAAATGAACTTATGAGAACTTTCAAATCAAGAAATGAGATGCTAAAACTCAAAGTGACCAGTTGAGTCCTTACATCTAGGCATCTTTTGGTTATTGGCATAGGAATACTAATCCCAAAATAAAATTTATAATTATATTTATCTCACGTTTGATTACGAATATTAGCTAATATATGTATAAGTTTTATACCAGTAACTTGATATTCGCTATCCCATATTGGATATTTATCCTTCAATATCCCAAATTGGAACCAAATGACCCCTTAATGTTTATACTGTACTGAATTATTTAATTATGAATAAGTGATAAAAATTATGTAATGACGCATGTCATATTATATAGTGTAAACATGAGTATGAGTAATTTCTTTTGAATCATATCTTTGCATCACGCTTTCGCTTTGATTTCTTATTATTTTGTTATTGTTATTACTTATTGATTTTTTATCTGTCCTTGAGCTAAGGGTTTTATGGGAAATAACCTCTTTAGCTTCTTAAAATAGGTGTAAGGTATACGTACACACTAGTTATCTTCTCCAGACCCCGCTTGTGAGTTAAAAAATAAGCATTAGAAAAATAAAACTATTGGTACTCTATGGAGAAGTTTACTGAATCCAAAAACGAGTACTCATATTTCAACAAAATCAGTTGTGTTCAAATGTTTTAAAAAAATACTTCTTGTAGCATCCATTAGTGCCTGTGGGAGATCACTTTTTAAATGATATACAATCAAATAATGGACCTAAAAGATCAAAGACAATTAAGTCGTTGATATAATTTCTTTTGGTAGTTAGCACTTTACCCTCTTTAGTGGATCTATATGAAGAGTCTAGTAGACTTCAAAAACTGGATAATTGAACAAAAAAAAATTTCTTTAGTACAAAAAATATGCAGACAGTAATTATTGAAACGATCAACTATTCTTGCAGGACAATTCAATGGTTAAAAAAACAATAACTAAATGACAATACACTAGGTCAAATAAACAAATAAAAATAAAAACAAGAAGAAGATAAACAAATAATAACAAAAAATACATTAAAACTAGAGATAGAGAGAGAAGGTCTGACGACAAGAGATGACGAGGGCGACCTCATCGAGAAGCTTCTTTGAGCGGCCATGGCGACACCGGCTGGTGCCACTCCGGGTGACGACCCTCCCCCCTCAATCTCCCAACCTTCTGCAACAACTCCCACCAACTCAGAGACCCTCGACTACAGTCATCTCCTCAAACCTTCAACCTTGAACTCAACCTCTGCTGCGAATCCTAGATTGACTGCTCCAATCGAACCAATCCCATTCAAAAGAGCTACCTTTCTACAAGGACAGCCTTTTGTCAAATTTACAGAGTCAGAAGTCGATCGAATGAATTTAATTGAAGGCCTTCAATATGCTGTCATTGGTAAGTTTTCTTATGGTTGGCCCGATATTTAAGAGCTTTATTGATTAATTCCTGCACAGTGTGGAATTAAGGGTGACTGCAATATTGAATTGCTCAGAGATAGGCATGTACTTATTCGATTGACGCTATGGCAAAATTTTATCAATTTTACATCCAAAGCAGTATACTACTTGAAAGCAAAAAATGGATATGAATATCAAATGAGGACACTAATCTATGATGTTATGTTCAAGGAAGGAGAAGAAACTTCAAAAGCAATGGCGTGGATTTCATTTCCTAGTCTGCTGCCCACATACTTTGTAAAGGAATGTTTGTTCTCGCTTGCATCTGCTGTTGGAAAGCCACTTCACCTTGATATGGCAACTATAAACAAGACAAGGGCTAGTTGTGCTAGAGTAAAGGTGCTAGTTGATCTTCAAGCTGAATTGCCAAAAAATACGAATGGATATTGAAAATGAGGCTACTGGAGAAGTGAGAACAGAGTGGACTAAAATCCAGTATGATTTTATCCCTAAGTACTACAAACAATGCAAACTGCAAGGCCACGACATGCTAGAATGCTGGAAAATACATCCAGAACTGCTGAATGAAAGCTCTGTTGAGAAGAAAAAAGTTAAGGACAAAGGAAAGGAAGCAGCAAAAGAAAAAAGTTAAGGACAAAGGAAAGGAAGCAGCATCTCTGATGATTCTATTAAGTAGTAAGGTCGTTGGCGATCCTGGTCTACAATGGAAGGAAGTTCACAGAGTACAAAGCAAAGGCAAACAAATAGGAGAGCAATCCAAAGGTAGAATAGAGGTAATGCCAGCTAATACAGCTGCCCAGAAAGTCCAGACAACCAACAAGTTTGCTATCCTGGAAATGGAGCAAAGTAGAGATAATGAAGACAACCAATTGATCTTAATTGAAGAAGAAGTGGGAAAGAGTACACATGGTTCAATGGCAGCAAAGATAGCTTCAACACCAGGTAGTAGCAAGCCACCACATTTTCCAAAGAGACAGGCAGAAGGAAATGAAAATGGAGATAGAGCAGCAGCTGTTGAGACTAAAGAACCAACAGGTCACTGGGTCCACAGAACATTTGTAGACAATATTACAACAAATCAATCATGCCAGGAGATCCCCCCACAATCAACCAATATCATCATACCAGACAGAATTGTAAATGAGGTTGAAAGAATTCAACTCAGTGATGGCAAGCTATGGAGCGAACAAGTAGAGAAAGGTTCAGAGGAAGAAGAAAACAGATGGTATAGGCAGTGATAAGGATTCAACAGATAAAGAAGAGGAACATGATGTACAAGGTGTAAATGGTAAGGCAAAACAACAAGGCATAATGGGAGATACTCAAAACAAGGATATTGACAAGGATGCTGCAAGAGCTAACAAAGAGATCACAACATTAGAAGTAATGCTGCTCAACATACTAACAACACCTAAGCTTAAGGCAGCTGTTGTTCAAAATGCTGGAGAAATTGAAGCTCATAATCAATCTGCAGATAGGCTGAATAAGAGTACAAAATTCACTGGGTTACAGACCACTCCAACTGGTGAAGTTGAAGTACAGATCAATATAGGAATAGCTAGTTGCTGTCATGAATATACTCCAAGCAAAGACCAAATGATTCATAAGACAAAGAACACAGAGCTAATCTAAGTAGTTTCTGAATCACAATTGGCAGTGCATAGAGGTACTATTGAAAAGGAGGAGCACACAGCAGAAATAGGAAGAAACCTTGATGAAGAATCCACATCACAAAATCTAAACAATGTGGCAAGACAAGCAGACCTTTCACCTAAATTGATGGATGCAGGGAAATCAGCTAAAAGAGGTAAGAAAAAACAGGGCAAAAACATTCAAAGTGTAGCATCAAGGGTCCAAACCAGAAGGATCCTATCTAAATCCCACAATCAATCATGAATGGGATCATCTGGAATATAAGGTCAGTCAACACAAAGAAAGCCTTTGAGAGGCTTATCAATATGCACAGACAGTACCATTTTCAATTCATTGGAATTATGGAGCCTATGCAGAAAGCCAAAAAACTGGAGAGATATAGAAGGAGGATTAGAATGCCTAAATGCTATGCCAATGTGTCAAACAAGATATGGGTGTTTGTAGATGATGACAATGAAGTAGACATAATAAATGACATGGAGCAGAAGCTAACTATGAAGTTGACAAACATGGATTCTCAAACTCCCCTAATTGTAACTTTTGTATATGCAAAATGTAATGCTATTGAAAGAATTGAGCTGTGGGATATTTCGTACAATCTTGCCAGAGATATGACAGTGCCTTGGCTAGTTGGAGGTGACATCAATATGATATGGGATGAAGAAGAAAAGTTTGGTGGACTCCCTGTGTCTCTAAATAAAGTTGAAGACTTCAGACACTGCATCAATTCCTGTAATCTCTCTGAACTTGGCTTTAAAGGAAGCATATACACATGGTGAAATGGGAGAGCTGAGGAGGACTACATATTCAAAAGGCTGGACAGATGCCTAGCTAACTGGAAATTTCGACAAGGGCTGCCACAAATGGAGATCACTCATTTGTCAAAAATAGGCTCAGATCACTGTCATATGTTACTAACTTGTAACTAGGACACTGCACCTGTAAAGAAGGCTTTCAGATTTCTTAACTTTTGGACAAAGCATCACTCTTTCAAAGATGTAGTCAAAGAACACTGGAAGGCAGATTTTGTAGGAGATCCATTCATCCTATTCAATCACAAACTAAAGAAGTTGAAAAGAGCCTTATCAACATGGAGCAGAGCAACATATGGAGATATTTTTCAAAAAATAGCAAGTTTGGAAGAAGTGGTCAAAGTAAATGAAGCTCAATTTGATAGCTACACCCTACTGTCCAGAACAGAGAAAGAGTGCAAAAGGTAAAGGCTGAATTAATCAAATCTTTGGCTTTAGAAGAAGAATTTTGGAAGAAAAATTTGGCATGACATGGTTCAAAGACGGTGATAGGAACACAAAGTTCTTTCATGCACTAGTAAATGGCAGAAGAAAGAGATTGCAGCTAAAAAGAATACAAAATAGTCTAGGCAATTGGCTGGAGGATAATGATGAAATGGCAGAGGAAGCAGTCAGGTTTTTCAAAGCACAATTCCATGAGGATACAATTCCTACAACATTTGGAATCCTAGAGCATGTTTCTACAATGGTGGATAGCACAGATAACAGTCAACTAATGCAGCAACCAACAAAGGAGAAAATCAAAGAAGCAGTGTTTGGACTCAGTGCAGAAAGTACTGGAGGGCCAGATGGTTTCATTGGAAGCTTTTACCAATCATGTTGGGACATAATTGAAAATGATATAGTGCATATGATCAAAGAAATCTTCAATGGTCATACCCTCCCCAAGTTTGTAACACACACAAACTTGGTTCTTCTGCCAAAAAGGAAGGAAGTGAGCACCTTTTCGGATATGAGACGAATAAGCCTCAGCAATTTTATCAACAAAATCTTTTCCAGAGTCATTCATGACAGAATGGTAAACATCCTGCCAAAGCTAACTTCTGAGGAGCAATCTGGTTTTGTAAAAGGCAAAAACATAGTGGAGAATGTCCTCTTGATACAAGAGATAATAACAGACATTCGACTGAGGACCAAAGCAGGGCCAAATGTTGTAATCAAACAGGATATGACAAAAGCATATGATATACTGTCATGGTTATTTTTGACAAAAGTTCTGAGGAAGATGGGATTTGAAGAAAGGTTTATAAGCTTGGTGTATAAGATTGTATCAAACAATTGGTACTTTGTATTGCTAAATGGACAGCCACATGGCTTCTTTAAATCCATAAGAGGGGTGAAGCAAGGTGACCTCTGTCACCTGCTCTGTTCATTCTGGCAGCAGAGGCAATGTCCAGAGGATTGAATGTTTTTCACTCCAATCTATACTTCTGTGGATTTGGATTGCCCAAGTGGAGTCCCAGGATAAACCACCTAGCCTATGCTGATGATACCATCATCTTCTCCTCATAAGATGCTACCTCACTGCAGCTTATAATGGAGGTGCTGACAGCATATGAAAGTGCCTCTGATCAACTGATAAACAAGAGTAAATCTGCTGTGTATATGCATCATTCCACTGCTGAACACATAGTCAATAAGGTTCAAAGAATCACTGGAATCTTGAGGCAAGACTTCCCTTTCACATAACTTGGATGTCCAGTCTTCTACAAGAGAAGGAAGATGGACTACTACAAAGGTCTCATACAAAAGGTGATGGGAAAGCTTCAATCTTGGAAAGGAAAATTACTGTCCATAGGGGGAAGAGCAGTGCTTATAACAAATGTGCTAAAGAGCATGCCCATACATCTCCTTTCTGCAGTAAATCCTCCTGCTTGTGTGATCAATAAGTTACTTAAGATAATTGCACAATTCTTCTGGTGCAACTCTGTTGGACACCCAAGCAGACACTGGGCATCATGGAACACCTTATGTTTACCATGTGAGGAAGGGGGTGCAGGATTTAGATCCTTACATGACATGTCTACTGCATTGTTTTGCAAACTATTATGGAATTTCAGAACAAAGCCAAGTCTGTGGAGTGCTTTTAAGAGTCAGAAATACTGCAAAAAGTTTAATCCTATGATTGTTCCTTGGAGAGGTGGATCTCATATATGGAGAAAAATGATTGAATGCAGAAACAACATAGAACATCAAAGCATCTGGAAACTTAAGATGGGATCTTCCCTATTCTGGTTTGAAAACTGGACTGGATTGGGAGCTCTATATTTTGTTACTCCACCTGACTTTATATGTGATGAAACAGTACAAAACATATATGATGTGGTGCATGATGGACACTGGAATGAGGAGAAGATTAGAGAACTGCTGCCAGATGATCTTGTTGACATATTGGAGAATATCAAACCACCAGCCCTTACATATGTGCTTGATAAACCTGCATGGATGCTAGAAACTAGAGGTGACTTCACTGTAAAATAAGCCTGGGAATACCTTAGGAGGAAGAAAAATCCTTCTAATGCTTACAGAAACGTCTGGGTGAAAGGGCTGCCTTTCAAGATTGCTTTCTTCATGTGGAAAATATGGAGAAACAGGCTAACACTTGATGATTTCTTTAGAAAACTCGCTATCAAATGGCATCTAAATGTTGGTGTTGTGCAGAGCCACAAGAAGAAACAAGACAACATCTATTTTTCACATCATATGCTGCAGGCAAATTGTGGAGGCACTTCCTTGGAAATGCAGGAATTAACATGAATGGAATCACATTGCATCAGGCTGTAGTTAAATGCTGGACTGCAGAGGTAGAACCTAGATTGAAACCTATAATGCAAGATTTGCCATCAATAATTGTTTGGGAGCTGTGGAAGAGAAGAAACAGTTACCAATATGGGGATACAATCACTGTCAATAGAGTTATTTACCAGATCACGGCCACCCTTCAACAACTCATCAAAGTCAGAAAGCCAGGCATCCAAAACATCCCTCATAAATGGCTAGATATAATCAGTATGATGGACGAATATACTCCCACTTTGAAGTACACAAAGGTGCTATGGGAATTCCCCAATCAAGGGTGGTTAAAAGTCAACACAGATGGAGCCTCTAGAGGCAACCCAGGGAGAAGCTCAATTGGTTTTGTACTGAAAGATGAATATATATATATATATATATATATATATATGCTGCAAGGAAATTCATGAAAGCACAAACACAGAAGTTGAGGCACAGGCAATATTGGAGGCCTTGAGATTCTGTGTCCACAATGAACACTTTCTCATAGATATCCATACTGATTCAATGATGCTACTGAAAGGCATAAAGGGAAAATAGAGAGTGCCATGGTCCATTGATGAAACAGTTGCAGGAATTAAAGAGTTGATGGCAAGATGTAATGCAACAGTAACACACACACTCAGAGAAGGCAACAAACTGGCAGATCATTTGGCCAACTATGCCTGGATGTTGGACCTATGGAATGCTACTGTTTTGCTGAGCTGGATACACAAAGTAGAAGCTTGATCAATAGTGATAATAGCCAATGCCCATATCTAAGAGTAAGAGTTGCAGGAAACAAGGGGCAGTAACTCTGCCAAAGGGAAAGGAGCCTGGTGGAGGGCAAAACAGCAGTGGTGATGAAAGAATGGAGCAGTGGCTTTACACTAACAATATGCTACTTGTTGTAGGAAACACAAGAGCAACCATGACTTGTTTGTTTTTGCATGCAGGTAGGAAGAACTGGAAAATGCAGCACCAAGCACAACTGCAGCAACTGCTTGACACTTCCACACCAGCCCCTGGCCAATGGACTATCATGGAACAACACCATACAAGTGACACAGTACACAGTCAGCCATCTACTAAGCTTAAACTTGAGAAGACAGCAATTGATCACCCTACTACTTACCAGCACCCTCAACCTCACACTGCCACAGCAGGAACACAACAGCAACAGAAGAAATTCTTTCAAAGATACAGCAACTACATAAGGAAGCATCATCAACTCATCCCTTTAGTCACCATGATACACTCTTGGGTAGGAGCACAGCAGCAGCAGAAGAATCAAAGATACAGCAGCTACATAAGGCAGCTTCAACAGCTCATGCTTCTATCCAACATGACACACTCTTGGGGTCAGTCTACTACTAAAGAAGCAATGTGCAACATTCATAATGCTCTTTCCATTGCTACTATGACATCTAGACTGAACACCAACCAATTTGTGCAACTCCATCAACATCAACAAGTCAGCCCAAACCAAAAGAACATAGAGGCTCATCTCAGCAAATTCACTGCCAGCAATAGAAGAAACTCAGCAACAACAATCTCACCTCTCAAATGCAGCAGACAAGGCAAACTCAAAGAATACACCAGCAACAGCAAGCCACCACTGAACACCGCTGCAGATAGATTGGTATGGTCCATATCATTGATGCAATTGCAAGGTGTGATATTAGCACCGGTAGTGTTCAATCTCTTGCAATTACAGCAATCATCATGAATTTTCTCTGCCACCATACACCACTGGAACTCAGACAACACACAGCTACACAGGAACAGCAATAAGAACAGCCAAAGTCAGCAGCAACTACAGGACACAAATGCACAACCAACAGATAGGCAACAAAAGCAACATTCTGAAACAAACATAGATGATCACAGAGTCATAAAGCAGTAAAGTCAGCACACAAATCAAAACCAATTAATATACCATCAGCAGCAAACTAAATTTCAAAGTAGCAGCAACACAAATACCATTTCCTCCATTGAATTCAGTATTTCCTACAATACTGTAAACAGTTTGAAATGGTCCAGATCATTGCTGCAGTTGCAAGGTGCGGTATCAGCACCCTTGGTGCTCAATCTCTTGCAACTACAGCAATCCTCATGGATTTTTGCCCCCACAATGCATCACTGGAAGTCACACAGCATACAGCAATACAGCAGCAGTATACCAAGCCATCAGCAATTACATGTCATAGAAGCACTACCAACAAGTTACCAACTAAAGCAGCAGGAATCAAAAGTAGACAACAGCTCCCACAACAGCAATCAGAATATTGCTCACTCAATACAAACAACACTGCCATCCAACTACAGGGCAGACTCAGATAGCCATCTTCAACTTGGCTTTCCTTTCCCCTAAGGTCAAAGCAAAATTGAAGATAACTCGCACGTTTTTGTCACACTTTGGGGAACTCTAGAAATCACTGATAGATGTCAAATGTATATACAAGGGATCACATCCCTCAACCACCTAATAGAAGCAGGAACATATGTACTTTTTTGTATAGCTGACCTAGGAAAATTTTACTTTGTTTTTGTACATACGATTGTCTATCAATATAAAATAGACAATCGTCACATCACCATAGGTCTAACACCTTACTACTTTTTAGGTACAATTAGTTATCACCTTAGGATGACTAAGTGTACACTCATTCACTCTTGGGAGGTAAGGTTCATGTCTTCCTCCACTTTTATATTTTGCTTCTATTAATAAAACTTATATTTAGCAAAAAAATAATAATAATAATAATAACAAAAACAAGAAGTAGATAACCAAGTGGAAATATTAATCTTCGGCTCTGGTGTTGCTTTCATGCATTAGACCGACAGCTGTTAGGAGATAATAATGATGAAGTGTATACTTATCATATTATTAAGACAGAGATATTAAAGAGAATTTATCCAACTGAACATACATTAATTATTGGAAAATCGACTTAACTGCAATTCTGTCCAAATTAATGTAAGATCAGAACCCAAAATATGTGGACTTTTTGGATGATTATTTGCTTTTCCTCTAGTTCAACTTGCAATTTATCAATTAATTGAAACTTTTGACTGGTGTGACGTCCTTCTCATCTGTATTTTTAGGAACCTAATTTAACACGTGTCAAATGTTTAAGTACTATCATAATAGTGATAGATGAATGGATCGTTCGGTTTACGAAGTGGTTATGAAAGCATTATAATAAGAAGAATTGTGATACAACATGAATAAAAATAATAATATAGGAATTAATGTACATTGAATAGTAGCACATGAATTCTTATGTGTGGAATAGCTTATGAATATATGATTTATACACAAATAGCCCCGAGTTATTTTTTTTTTAATTGATATATATATAAATTATATATGTTATATATGAATTATACACTAATTCTTCGATACGTACGTTACACGTGTAAACTGAATCATGTAGTACGCAATTTTATAAAATAATATCAATATAATTAGATAAAATTTTTAAGTAAATGGGCAAGTTTGCTTGAGAACTGATATTATTATACACTAAGTGTTCAAACATCTTAGACAAATCAAAACAACATTATTTACGCCAAACTAAATGCATAACTGACAAACATCCTTCCCTGATACCGCATTGTTAAGGAAGAATTTTTCTCGGGGACAAAGATGAGCTATAGGCAGAAGATACTAATCTCTATGATGATAAGACCCTGTTAAATCTCTTGCGTTTTATAAGCTTTATGAGCCTGATTTTTCAATAGTTCAAGATAACTTTCGTACTAAATCTCATAATAATCATCTTTATATTTCAGATGAAAGTTTGTAGCAAATAAATATCAAACTCTAAAAGTTTGTTCGAATCAAATATCAAACTTATCAAATAAGCAATTGACTAAGTCAAACTGTTACTTCATTACGGAGATAAAACTGTACATAATGTTGGCTAAATGATCCGTGTTTATTTCAAAGAAACAACGCCGAGCATCTCATGGTAAAACGATATTCCTTCACCCATGTGCTCACACTAAACAATTATTTCACCTAATTGTAATTTTTTCAATATTTTTAGTCTATTCAGTATTTTTGACTTTATTTTTGAACTATATATTACTAACTTTTATCTTCCCTTTGACAGTGTCCTTCTTCAGTATCGTGCATGTTTAATTTTCCCCTTGTGCTATCTTTCATTTGTTTTACCTTAATTAAATATGTGGTATCTATAAGTCTAAAGTAACGTCATGTACTGATAAAATAATCGATCGTCTATATAGAATAGCCAAAAGAAACTTCACATTCGAATTAGTAGATCAAGTCCAATACCATTGCAGCATAACTAATCGGTACATATCCTTTGAAGATCATCATAAATTTGTAAGAAATTTACTATTGTATGCGGGTAAAATCGAGCTCATGAGATGCCTCATTTTTCGATAAAGCAAACGGAGTAAGGACGCGACGGTAGGGAACCAAAATGGAGACCAGGAGCTCCTCGAGCGGGGGGTCCGGGCAAAGCGCCCGACCTCGAGAGTATTGGGGCTATGACCCTGAATTTGGTTCGAATCCCAAAGGCCTTGGAAAACACTACCACGTAACTGAGCACAGAATCAGTGATTGGTTAAACAGAAGATTTTTTACCTTTCATAGAATTGTACTTAGGGTAAAACTCCCCTACTATATAAAGGGGGGGGAGGGG
>MCJB01030781.1:228612-252645 GCA_002018475.1 Nicotiana obtusifolia
TTACAATATATCCTTAGGAGTACAACAACAATCATCCCACTTATATTACAACAACAATCACAGATAATATTTAGCAATTAGAACAACAAATGCACGACACTTATCAATATATGACCCACGGTCATGCTCGACACCAATGTATAGGTACTCGTCACCATACCTATATATTGTTCTCAACAAGAAGTAATTTAACAATTAGCATAGGATTTCTAGTCCCTCAAGCTAAGATTAGGACAACCACTTACCTCTCTTTGCTTTCAAAATTCAAGATTTCCCAATGAGTCCAAATCTCTGCAACAATCCAAAGCCACAAGCCTTCTAGCCTCAAATTCGTCTGAACCCTTTTAAGTACTGCTCACGATGGGTTTTTGCAGCAATTTGAGCTGAGGTTCTTGGGGTTAGAGAGTGGGGGGGTTTTGTAATTGATGTTGGGATGTTGAAGAAGGGTTTCATGGTAAATTTTCAGTTCTTTTGGGCTATTCTTGATGATTTTTCAGTTGGGTTTTGGTGCGTTTAAATGGGAAGGGCTGGGTTAATAATTTGGAGTTGATAGCTATGTCATGAAGGTGTTTTCATGGAATTTGGGGCTATTTCAAGGTGATTTGGAGGCCGATTTTGTTGGGGTTTGAGGGTGTTTTGGAGAGGTTTTTCTGAGATGGTATCGAAAATGGGTGAGTTTTTGCGTGTTAGGGTTGTTGGTTTCTATTTATAGTGGGTTAAAAATCGGAATGAAAATAAGTGGTCAGATGCCAGAATGCGATCGCATTCTGGTCGCAGAATACATATGCGGTCCGCATTTGGGCCGCATTTCTGACACAAGGTTTGACCCAAAGCTCTGTTCATTCTGCGATCCTACTGTCAAATCTGCGGTTTGCATTCCTGAAATGCGATCGCATTTCTCGTCGTATTTTCGACGAACGGTTTGCCCTGTTTTTCTGTTTCACTATGCGACGCCTGTGCGAGATATGCGGTTTGCATATCTAAAATGTGATCCGTATTCTCGTCACATTTTCGACAAGAAGTTTGCCCAGTTCTCTGCTTCACTATGCGATGAAGGATGCCAACTATGCGACTCGCATTTGTACATATGCGATCACATAGTGGACTTTGCGACACCTTTTGCCCTTTTTCTCTTATCTTTTGAATTCTTTTCCCTACCCTTGGGTTCTTATACCTCATTTACTGCAAAATAAAAATAATATGATTATATAATCACGAGGAAGGATTTGCACATTAAACAAGCCAAACCTATATGATTTACTACCACGTGTTTCTACGACACATCGGGTCGTTACAAAAGGACTGGGACCCTAAGTTCAATATCCAAAATGAACCCATGCGTGTGATTCTAGTATGGGTTGCATTCCCAGGCTTACCAATTCAATGTTGGGCAGAGGAAAATCTTGGGAGGATTGCAAGCTCACTAGGTAATCCAATTTTTACTGGTAAGCTGACTGCCCAATTTGAAAGAATATCCTATGGTAGGGTCCTTATAAAAATAGATATAACTCAGACAATGCTAGATAGGCTCACTATTAAAAGACCTGATGGGAAACTACGGGAGTAGGTTATTGAGTATGAACGGCAACCAAAATTTTGTCAGGATTGCGGCCATTTTGGGCATTTAACAGGTGAATGCAAGAAGAAGCCAGGGGCAACTCAAGCAGCTGACAAATCCCACAACAAAAAGAATAGGAAGGCCAATGGGAGTGGAGATCCAAACCAGTAGGGGAACCAGCTGAAGAGGTGCCTCCTAAAGATAAGGAGGAGAACACTACTGAAAGTGTTCAGCAATTGGAGGATCTGCAGTTCAAATAACTGGCAGATGCAAACAGGCAATAGTATATAATGGGACAAAGCAGAGGTAAGAACATCTCATTAATCCAGATGTACTTGTCAAAAGGAACCAATATGCTGCGTTGAGGTTACAGGAGAATGATCAGGGGAGTTTACAGCAGGGGCCAAATGCAGGCTCCTCACAGGGATTAGAGAAAGGTATCAACCATAACACTGTACCCCCATCTCAATGATTATTTGTGCTTGGAATATTAGAGGACTTAACAAGTCCTTTAAACAAAAAAAAGTTCAAGAGATTTCTAAATAAGAATATGATAGATTTAATTGGGAGCTTTGAGACTAGGGTTAAAAAGCTTAAGGCTACTAGTATTTAAGAAAAGCTTGGTGTGGAGTGGAAGTTTATTGACAATCACAACTCTGCTCCTACTGGTAGAATCTTGATTGGATGGAGATCAAATTCAGTAGCAATGACAATAATAGACTCCTCATCTCAGTTAGGTCATTGTCAAGTTAAGGATAGACAGTCAACATTCAATAGCTGCATTACTTTTGTTTATCGAATGCATACTGTAGCACACAGGAAGGTCTTATGGGATCAGCTAGACAGATTAGTACAGTGATCACTGGACCTTGGCTCATCATTGGAGACTTTAATAGCATACTGCATGTAGAGGACATGATTAATGGTATACCAGTACATCAATCCGAGATTGCAGACTTTCAGCAATATGTGGAAGATAGTGGTGTAGGGAAACTCACAAAAAAGGGAAGCCAATACTCCTCGAGCAACAAAAGAGAAGCAGGGGAGAGAATCTACAGTCACATAGACTGGTATTTGGGAATGCAGATGGGTTCAGCTATTACAATGGCATTGGGGCTGACTACATGATGCCAGAGATCTCATATCACACTCAGATAATGCTAAATACAGAAACCAAAAGAACAAAAGGAAAAAGACCTTATAGACTACTCAATGTCCTCCTGAAATAGGAAGGATACAAAGAAGCACTTACAAGCACCTAGGCACATGACATACAGTGCTATGCTATGTTTACTATATGGAGGAAGTTGAAGCTAATAGAGGAGATCACTAAAGACATGCAATCTCAGGCTAACAAAACTTAGAGAACAACTGAAGCATACACAGGAAGCACTAAATAAGGATTTCTTTAACCCACAACTGATTGATGAGGAAAAGGTAAAACTCATTCAACTAGAAAAATGGGAGAGAGTACAAGAGCAAGTCTTCAGACAAAAATCCAGGGCAACCTGGAATGCATATGGTGACTCAAATTCTACGTATTTTCGTGCTTGACAGCCAAATAGACAAAGAACAGAATATCATCTATCTATAATGAAGCCAACATGAGACTAACGGGTCCACCATTGATACAAAAGGAATTCTTGGGGTTCTTTCAAAAACTGTTGGGGGAAGCAGCTCTAGTTTTGCGTGGACTTGATTTGAGTATAGCCAGAAATAGCCCTTGCCTGACACTGGCTCAGCAGTAGCATATGCTTGTACCAGTAACTAGAGAGGAAATCATGCAGGCTATCCAAGACTTACCCATGGAAAAAGCACCTGGTATAGATGGATACCCAACTGAGTTCTTTAAGGAGTTCTGGCCACTTATTCGAGAGGAAGTAATCAATGCAGTGCAAGAATTCTTTACAACTGGGTTACTATTAAAAAAAGTGAATGGTACTACTGTTACACTAGTACCAGAGACTTTAAATCCATCCTTTTTAAGGAATATAGACCAGTTGCTTGTTGTACAACCCTCTACAAAATCAAAGCAAAGATCTTGACAAGACTGAAACTAGTAGTAGACCAAATAGTACAGGTATCACAATCAGCTTCAATTGAAGGGAGGAACAATCTGGACAATACGATCATAGAACATGAGCTACTGAATGGGTATTCTAAGAAATCATCATTTCCCAGATGCTTGATCAAAGTGGATATAAGGAAAGCTTATGATTTTGTGGAATAGATCTTCTTGGAAGGATTACAATTGGATTTGGGTTTCCTACTAGACTGGTCAAGCTCATTATGTAGTGTGTAAGTATTGTAAGTTATTCCCTTCTAATTAATATGGTGCTGACTCCCAGATTTAATGCAAAGAAAGGATCGAGACAAGGTGATCCTATATCACCTTATCTCTTTGTGTTAGTAATGGAGTACCTAAACAAAGCTCCGAAGCAATTAAAGCTGAATTCGGACTTCAACTACCATCCAAATTGTGCAAAAATAGAGATTGTGCATATCGGCTTTGCAGATGTGTTATTGATGTGCTGCAGTGCAGATCCTATCTCTATAAAATTCATGATGGAGTGTTTTTGACAAATTCTATGAAGCATCAGGCCTCAAATCCGATATGGAATAAAGTTCAATCTATTTGGCGGGGGTCTCTACTAAAGTAAAAGAGCAAATCCTATCACAGTACCACTTTACTCTACGTATTCTCCCTTTCAAATACGTAGGAGTATCCTTATCCACTAGAAAACTTACTATAAATGAGTGTTTTCCCCTGGTGGATAAGATAGTGACCGGAGTTAAAAGTTGGACTTCCAGATGGCTCTCATATGCAGGCAGAGTACAACATATCAAGAGTGTACTCTTTACAATTCAAACCTACTGGGCGCAAGTGTTCCTGCTTCCAAAAAAGGTTCTGAACATGGTGACTGCAGCATGTAGGAACCTCTTATGGCATGGAACTAGAGAAAACAGCAGGAGAAATCCTGTAGCATGTGATATAGTTTGCCAGCCCAAGTCTACAGGAGGTTTGAATGTTATAAACCTATTTCTTTGGAACAAAACAACTATAAGTAAGCTACTATGGGCCATCACTCAGAAGAAATACAAGTTGTAGGTATTTTAGGTGCATACACATTACATAAAGGGAAGGGATCTAGACACTATACCTACTCCAAAACAAGCTTCATAGGTAGTGAGGATTTGATGCTCGGAATTGGCTAACAACTGGAGTTGCAGAGTTGAATTCACATGCCTCTAATGACAAATTTATAATAAAGAAAGCATACCCTACGAGTGTGCCACAATATCAAAAGGTGTTATGGAGGTCCTTGGTAATGAGAAGAGGAATAATTCCTAGACACTGCTTCATACTTTGGATGGCAGTTCAGAAACGACTTGCAAAAACTGACAGGCTACTAAGCTGGGGAATTCAAGTACCATATGCATGTGTCTTACGCTCTACGGGAACAGCTGAGACACATAGCCACTTATTCTTTGAATGTTCATACTCTAAGGACATTTGGGGGAAACAATTGAAATGGATGAATATCAATAGGCAATTACATCAGTAGAAAGATGAAGTTGTATAGCTATCTCAGAGAAGAAATAGCATAAAAACAATTGGAGAGATCATGAGGTTCCTCTTTGCAGCAGCAATGTACCACATTTGGGCAGAAAAGAGCAGCAGAAGATTCCAACAAAACAATCGAGATAGCAGTGATAGAATCAGAGAAATAATCCTACAAGTGCGCATTGCAGGAAAAAGACAAAGCAAGTGGAAACAAGTACTAGAAAGACTAGATAGTTACCCTACCTGATTGTGTAATAGGAGTAACTATAGCAGTAGAATACATTGATAGCTATTAGCTGGTTAGCCTATATTAGCTACAATGAGGCCAATAGATAGACAATAGCTATTCTATTTGGTTATTTTGTAAGGCCTGTCTCTAGAGACCAAAGAGCAGGTGGTGTATATATTTGATACTTTGGTTAATAAAATTTAAGCTTTATAAAAAATAAAATAAAAAAGATGTAAGAAACATAGTTGGAGATATAAACCAGATTTTAAAACATTTCTAAACGAGTATATCCCTTCATATCAATGAGTAATAAAACTTGTCTGGAAAGAGCACATCTCTTTGTATGGAGCGAGGGGTTTGGCGTTGTTTCTAAGCCTTAGAGATTTTCTAAAATTTAGGGTGATTAAGCATAAAAAATTGAATTTAAGTAATTCAAATCAAATATTAGAATTTAGCTAACCTTGACATAAAATTAGTCCAATGTCTAAAACAAAATATCATTTGAAAAAATAATAGCATAATTTTAATAGATCCAAGTATACGCATGAAAAAATGACATAGCAAAATGACACTTATGCAAACATAGTTAGAGTAATTACTTTGGTGGCTTGATTAACGACCCCATAATCATAATCACATTTACTCTATATTTAGTTGTGTGTGTACAGTGTGCTAGTATATTCTATTGTTTGCTGCATGTGTAGTAAGTGGTGCCTTGAATCCATGTTTATTATCTCATTTTAGACAGAAAAATGCTTCGTCAACTGTTGTGACTGTCAATGAAAGGTTTTCTTGAGTTGATTGTAGGCATCTTTTTTACTTTTTAAAAGTAGAATATTTAGATAAATAAGAAGGAAATTTAAGTAATTTAACTTTGAAGTGTAGGGCTTCTCACTTTTAATAGGGGTAAATTCACATAGAGTGTGCTGCATGCTCGAGCACCCATTGACTCTGATACGAACTATATATGTTGTATAGAAACTTCAGCAATAAACTAGTCGCATCCGTCGATCCAATTGTCTAATGGTTGCAAGGGAGCACATAAATATAGTAGTTGTGATTAAGGGTGTTTATCGATAGGTACACTATTAACGACCTGATCGATTGTTTTACGTAGTAGATCCCATATGTTCGTATGATATTTTTGGACTTAGATGTATGTGTGGATCGAGTATCGGGTGGACCGTGAGCTTTTCGGCGCTTATTTTTGAAAGTTAGTATTTTGAAGGTTTTAGAATTTCCTAAGTTTGACTAGAAGTGGACTTTGGTATTATCGATGTCCGTTTGGAATTCCGAGCGTTGGAATAGGTTCGCATTGTGATTTATGATACGTGCATAAAATTTGGCGTCATTCCGAGCTGTCTAAGTATGTTTCATCGCATACGGAGTTGGTTGAAATGAGTTTGAAGCTTAGAAGTTGATTAATTTGGTTTTGAGGTGCGACTCTTGGTTCTAGTGTTATGTGTTCTGAGGCTTCGAGCAAGTCTGTAGTATATTTTTTTACTTGCTGGTGCATTTGGACGGGGTCCCGAGTGGCTCGGGTGTGTTTTGAACCACCTGGAGCATGATTGAACTTGGCTGAAATTTCTAGTGTGCTTCCCGATCGCGAAGATTGTCCCGTGATCGTGATAAAGGATGGAGAAGAGTCATGGACTTTGATTATAGGCTATAATTGTGTGTTTTCGTTTCTTGTTGCACTCTAATTTACTCTACTTTAATTGAGTTTGAGCTTTAATCACTAGTGTTTTGTACTAATTATATGTTTTATGCCTCGTAGGAGTGATTCCAAGCTATGTATTATGGGATGAATTCACGCTATTTTGAAGCTTTGAAGTCTGAGTATAAGCCAAGGACTTAGTTGCAATCGAGTTCTGGGATCAACGGACACTAGTGCATTCAAAGAGAGAAATGAAGAATAGAGTCGGGCATCACCCAGGTGCGCGACCACACACTGGGGGTGCATGTGAGGTGGTGTACTGTGTAAAATGCGCGACCAAGTGCGCGAGCACATCTCCAGGTGCACCGCCGCGCGCGTCCTATTCATTTTGTTAAGGAGAAGGTGTGTTTGTTTGGGCCCAACCCTACTTGGTATATATACATGGAAAAATGGTATTTTGGGACTTTTGAGACATCTAAGACCTAAGGAGGTTAAGAATAAGGTTGTGAAGCAAGAGCACACGGATTAATCATTCAATCCTCACTCAAGACAAGAGTATGGATCGCTTTATGTTTTCCTTTAACTTAAACTTATTTATGATGAATTACTCCATCTCTATGGAGTAGTTCTATTTAGGGATTGATGGATTTGGTAATTGATATTTGTTTGTGGATATTAACTCTAGTTTTTATCTATTGAATCGTTTTGGGTGTTTTAATTATTGCATCTATATTCACATGTTCATGTAACTGAAAGAGGCATAACTTCACCGAGCATAAATTGGTTCACATTGTGAGGTTGAGACTTAATCGAGAGGAGGTTCTACTGAACGTTTGAACTAATAGTTAAGTGAATTCGAGAGACTCACTTGCACCTATCCAATCAACCCCTATTTTCTCCTATTTGCTTACTCTTGTTCCTATTGTCATTAGCCAATAGTTTAGATTTTTCGTTAATTTTAGTTTTAAGTCGCACAAATCTAAATTGTTGATCATCTTGGATAGTAATAAAACTAGAAGCTACGAAAATACTGTTTAAATCCAATACCTGTGGATACGATATTATATCATACTATATTCGACTAGCGAGCCTAAGTTCATACGCCGGTTTTGCGCTCGTCAATTTTGGCGCCGTTGCCAGGAATTGACAATAAATAGTGTTGGAAATACTTTGTAGTGCTAATTCATCAATTTTTCTTTTTATTTTTTGTTTTTATCTTTTTACGTTTTGGTGTTCCTTGACTGTGCGCAGGCTACAGGTTAGATTGGTGCATGACTCGATCCTCTGGGAAAGAAGTGCTACCTTTCGAACTAAAATTGAGAAGCAACTGCGATAGCTGAGGAAGGAAATAAATCTCCCCAAGAATACAGAGAAGGTTGGGAAATCCTCAACCAAAGAAATTATGGCGGCAAATGATGATAATGTTGATTTGGCTGTAAGAGAGGTAGCCCAACAAAGAGAAAAAGCTGGAAGAGATGCTGAGGAGACATCTTTTCGAAATCCACAACCTGTCTATGAAGAGGAGAGGGGTCGAAGAATTGCTCATATTCGACCTGTGGGTGCAGACCAATTCGCAAATTTAGCTCCCAGTGCCGGGAGACCACTTGGCGATTATGCTAGACCGGTCTACAACCAAGGCTTATCAAGTGTGAAACCACCTCCTGTTGTAGCTAACAATTTTGAGCTGAAGCAAGGATTGCTCCAAACTCTTGAAAACAACTGCGCCTTCAGAGGAAAGATGAAGGAAGACCGAAACAATCATCTGATCGAATTCGAGGAGATTATGAACACCTTTTAATACAATGGTGTGTCAGAAGATGCAGTTTACTTAAGGGCATTCCCTTTCACACTCAAAGATGATGCAAAACACTGGCTTCAAAGCTTGCCTAATGGATCGAATAGAACATAGGATGGAATGACCAGAAAATTTCTTGAAAAATATTTCTCATCAGCTAAGACGAGCAAGTTTAGAATGGAAATTCATAACTTCTATCATAACGAGACTGAAACTGTGTTTGAACCTTGGGAGAGGTTCAAAGAGATAGTGCATAAGTGTCAGCATAGTGGAATAGAACTCTGGATGCAACTGTAGGACTTTTGGGATGGATTGACACCAATCTCACGCACAACATTGAGCAATGCAGATGGAGGTCCGTTGATGAAAAAGACTCCAGAGGAGATAGTCACAATTCTAGATGGGTTGTCTGAGGATGCAAATCAGTGGCCCTCTGAAACTGCTGAAAGAAGAAGAGCAACTAGTGTTCACCAAGTTAACGCTAACACATCTGTGCAGGTATAGATTGATGCCATTGCAAAGGAAATAATGAAATTAACCTTAGCTTCAATACATAGTGAGTCCTATGCAGTGCGCGATATATGTGGAAAAGGACACCCTATTCATGAGTGTCAAGCCTCAATTGAGGAAGTTAATGTTGTTGGGAATTATAACATCAATGCAATGGGTCAGAAGTACCCCGTATTTTTCATGGAGTTCACCTGGGGGTACAGCAAATGCATGGCAACAAAATAATCCCAATTTTTAAGGACAAGGAGCTCCTGGCTTTCTGAATCAGCCAAGACCGCAGTTCCAGCCTCAACACGCCACTCAGCCTGGGCTAGAAGATTTAATGAAGTCTTTGATTGTCAAGAAATATGAGAGGTTAGATTCTCATGGGTCAGCTATCAAAGAACTTGGCACTGGTTTGAGGAATTTGGAGAAGAAAGTGGAAGAAATTGCAACTGTATTGTCTGAAAGAATCCAAGGTACTCTACCTGCTGACACTGAGAGAAACCCCCAAAGAGACGGTAAATGCTGTGATTTTGAGAAGCGAGAAAATATTGAAGAATCCCACTCCGGTACCAAAAGAAAGTGTACCTAAAAAAGAAAATGGGGAACAGCTGGAAAAAGCAGTCGATAAGAAGAAGAAAGGCAAGAAAGGAGCCGAGAAAAAGAAAAAGGAGGAAACTTCAAGAAGGGAGGAACATGAAGAGAGCAAGCACATGCCTGCTCTATCTTTTCCCAAAAAGCTGTATGGAGAAAAGTTGGACAAGCAGTTTGAGACATTTCTAGATATGCTGAGACAGGTTAATGTAAATTTGCCATTCACAGGGTACTCTCACAAATGCCAGTGTATGCCAAATTCTGAAGGAGATCCTGACAAAGAAGAGAAAGATAGAAGAGACATCGGTGGTCAAGCTCACAGAGCATTGCAGCGCAATCTTAAAAAACGAACTCCCACAAAAGTGTGGAGATTTAGGGAGTTTTACTATATCTTGCTCATTAGGCACTCTTAATTTTGATAAATCTTTGTGTGATTCTGGTGCCTCAATTAATTTAATGCCTTTGTATTTACAGGAAGCTGGAGAATGAGATTGGAGAGTAAGGTTTGCACCGATATGTTTGTAGCTGGCAGACCATATACCCGAGGGGATAGTTGAAGATGTCTTAGTTAGGGTAGATAAGTTTGTCTTTCCTATAGATTTCATAGTGGTGAAGATAGAGGAGAACAAGGAGGTACCCCTAATCTTAGGAAGACCATTCTTAGCAACGGGTAGAGAAATTTTAGATATACATGATACAAAACACATGCTTAGAGTGGGTGAAGAGACTGTAACATTCAAGATGAATGTGGAGATGGGGGTAAGAATGGAGAAGCCAGCTGCAAGTGTAGAGTGGAAAGTGAAAAGTTCAAAAGAAAAGGCTGCAACGAGTGGAAAAGATAAGTGTGGGGTGTACCCCAAGAAGGCTGAGAAGAAGTTATCTGCATGGATGTGTGCATTGTTTCGGGCGCGTGGAATAAAGCCCGACTTCGACTCAGACCCCGGCTGAAAGTTCAGGGAAGTTTCCTTTACCTTATGCTTTTTAATTGTGTGTCATGGGGACATGCCACAAATTAAAGTGTGGGGTGGGGAAAATTATATGTTGTATGTATCTGTGTTAGTAATTTAGTTTTGTTGTTTTAGTAGTTATAGATAGAAAAATGAGAAAAATTATAAAAATTTAAAATTTTTGACTTTTCCCGATGATGGATATCATTTGACGGGTTTCTTGAGGGATAAAGTTGAGAAAAAAAAGGCAAAAAATTTTTCTTTTGTAGTTAGTGTAATAATTCCTCCTTGGTTTTTCTTTTTGCCGTGGTTCCTTTCCAAAGGTTTTGTTTTGAACTTGGTTTTGTTAGTTTTTATTTTTAGGAGTAGGGAAACTTGTGCTATGATTAGAAATTGAAGAAATGTCTCTTAACTTTATCATGCCTTGAGAATATTGAGTGCTATAGTTGTGACACTTAGGCTCAGTTTTTGACTCTTGTATAGGTGCCTTAATTGGTATAAGTTTAACTTTGTATAACTGCTTTGACTAGAGTGTCTTGATGATCCAATCCTGAGTGATTTATGTGCCATGTGTGTGTGAGGTTTTGTGTTATTCTGTGCATTGCATTTGATGTCTAGAACTTGCCCCGTGTGTTTGCAAAGCGAAATAGTAGTTTAATTCTGTCTTGAAAGTGATATAGGCATTTTTGTTGTTGAGCTAGCTATATGTTTTACCCACCAAATTGTGATGTATCGTAGTTAAGCTCGTTGAGCCTGTAATCTTATGTTTTGACAACCACATTACAAGCCTTACCCATTTGTTTGAATTGACCATCTATTTGAACCTTTTACCTCTAGTGAGCACTTGAAATTGTTATGAGCTTTGTAAAAGTTATAGTGTGGGGTGATTGGGTTGGTTTTTGAGTGCAACTAATGAAATAAGGAGAAAAGTGCACTATTTTGAAAAAAATAAGAGCCACTTAAATTGAGAAAGAAAAAAGTATAGTTGTATTGTTGTGAAAGTTACTCATTAATAAGTGGTAACTCTTGATGCATTTGTGCTTAAAGAAGTTGGGAGTTAATGTATATTGATGTGACGTTGGAGTTATGGTTTGACATAAGTGTGGGGTTTTGAATGAAGTGTATGTATAAAAGTTCTTAGGAAGGTGTAGTCACTCTTATATCTAAATGTATCCTACCCGTCCCGCATCTTACATTATGACCAATTAAAGTCCTACTTGATCCTTCACTGAATGAACTCAATTAGTAGATTAATACACTACGGGCAAGCCTATGGTTCATCTTTTGTAGTATATGAATGTTATTTCTGAGAGTGAGTGAATTCTTTCTATCTTGAATTCCTACTTGCTCTTAATTTCTATTGTGTGTAGAACTACTCTCTTTGTTGTGAGGGCACTTGATTCGTGAAGGAAAGGAAATGCTTGACCTCTATGTTAGAGTAAGTGAGTAGGTTATAAATAATGCGTGGTACTTGCTAGTCAAATATTGAGGCTAAGATATTACACTATTGTGCTTAGTCTATTTTAGATATTCTTGGTATGATGAGTTATTAGAGTTGTTTAAGAAGGTCGTGTCATTATAAAGTGTAGTTTGATTGTTTGAGGACGAGCAATGGTTTAAGTGTGGGGTGTTGATGATAGGCTATAATTGTGTGTTTTAGTTGCTTGTCGCACTCTAATTTACTACACTTTAATTGAGTTTGAGCTTTAATCGATAATGTTTTGCACTAAATATATGTTTTATGCCTTGTAGGAGTGATTCCGAGCTATGTAGATGTTATGGGATGAACTCACGCTATTTCGGAGCTTTGAAGTCTGAGTAAAAGACAAGGACTTAGTTGGGATCGAGTTCGGGGATCAACGGACACTAGTGCATTCAAAGAGAGAAACGAAGAATCGAGTCGGGCGTCACCTAGGTGCGCGAGCGCACACTGGGCGCGCATGTGAGGCAATGTACTGTGCAAAATGTTCGACCAAGTGTGCGAGCACATCTCTAGGTGCGTGGCCGCGCACGTCCTATTCCGGGAAAAGTCCTATTTCGCTAAGGAGAAGGTGTGTTTGTTTTGGCCCGACCCTACTTGGTATATATACATGGAAAATGGTATTTTGGGGAATTTTGACACATCTAAGACCTAAGGAGGCTTAGGAGAATTTGGAGAAGCAAGAGCACAAGGATTTTATTATTCAATCCTCACTTAAGACAAGAGGATGGATTGTTTTATGTTTTCCTTTAACTTAAACTTATTTATGATGAATTACTCCATCTCTATGGAGTAGTTCTCTTCAGGGATTGATGAATTTGGTGTATTGATATCTTTTTGTGGATATTAACTCTAGTTTTTATGTATTGAATCGTTTTGGGTGTTTTAGTTGTTGCATCTATATTCACGTGTTCATGTAATCGAGAGAGGCATAACTTATGATGTTATTGCATTATCTTGTTGGTTGAATTCATTGATTCTTCTTAGTAATTGAAAGAGACTAGTTGAATTATTTTTTAGACCTAGTTAGAAGGACAATCGAAAGAGGTTCTCCTAAAGACCAATCCACTACGAATTCTTACATATCTTCACCGAGCATAAATTGGTTCATATTGTGAGGTTGAGACTTAATCGAGAGAGGAGTTTCTACTGAACGTTTGAACTAATAATTGAGTGAATTCGAGAGGCTCACTTGAAACTTAGAAGTGAATTAGCTAGAGTTAAATCCCAGACAATTATGTTGCACCTATCCAATCAACCCCTATTTTCTCCCATTGATATCTTCTTTGATTACTGTTGTTGTGATTCTCTTTAGACAATAGTTTAGACTTTTAGTTAATTTTAATTTTAAATCACACAAATCTAAATTTTTCATCATCTTGGATAGCTATTAAACTAGAAGCTACGAAAATACTATTTTAATCTAATCCCTATAGATACGATATCATTTTATACTATATTTGACTAGCGAGCATATTTAAGTGTGTGGTTTGCGCTCGTCAGACTTTACTATTCACAAATGAGATTAGGCTACTACAAACGCGGTGAAGGACCTGGACCTCCTCCCCGAACGCATAGGCTTGTTCGCGAACGCAAAGAATGTTGGGAGTGGGATGGGCTAGAAGGTTGTTAGCCTTTGCGAATGCGACTGGTGGAATACGAACGTGAAGGGCAACAATGATTGGTCATCGTGATCTGGGCAGCTATTGGAAATTGGCCTTCGCGATCGTGAAGCATCTTTCGCGAACGCGAAGAAGGACAGGCCTGAGCAGATTAGATTTTTTCACTTGGCTTGGCCGGTTTTGAGAGCTCTTTTGAGAGGATTTTCATCAAGCATCACAAGGTAATTGAATTCTACTTATTCGAGTTAAATACATGGATTATAGGTGGATATTAACTGAAAATTAGTGAGAATTATGGGTTTTGGTTGGAAACCTAGGGTTTGGTAAAAATGGGATTTGACCGTAAAATTGATTATAGAATTGGAAATAAATTATATATTTGAATTCGTGTGTCTTGAGTAAATTTTATCTTCGAATATTTTAGAAATCCAGGCACGTGAACCTGGGGTGACTTTTATGGACTTTCTGAATTTGATAGGGAAATTAGTTTAGTAGTTAAATTATGAACTTAGGAGTATATATTCATTAGTTTGTACGACTTTTGACTAGTTTCGTATTGCTCGGCATCTTTCGGGAATTTCTATTGAGGTTAAAACCCGAATAGTGAGCTTGGAGGCGAGGTAATTCTCTTGTCTAACGATGTAAGAGGGAATTATCCCTTAGGTGTGTTAATTGTTGTGTGCTAGTTATTGTGGGAGCTACATACGCACGAGATGACGAGAGTCTATACATAGCTATATCTATGTTATGTTCGAATAGACTTAGTTTCACATCATGCCTTAAATTTGCTATTTGTATTTACGTTGTGTATTTGATTTCCTTAAATTATGGCTGGGTTCGAGGTTAGAATAAAATATTTAACCATGTCTATTGTGGAATGTTTTATGAGCAATAGATCCGTGTCTTCTCAACTCGCATTTACTTTCGCAAGTGAGATAGTTTCTCTATTCTAATGGGACTGAGTCATTCACCTCGGCAATGTTGTAAATTACTCTTATGGGATCGGGTCGTTCGCCTCGGCAGTATGGTTACATTATTCTTATGGGATCGGACTGTTCGCCTCGGCAGTACTGTTACTATGGGATCGGGCCGTTCGCCTTGGCAGACTCATGCTTAATACTTGAGACTTGATTTGGTTTTAGTATCAGCTGAGTTCATGCCTTTTAGGCCGGTTATGACATTTTAGTAATTTTAGATTGATCCATGTTTTGAAATTTACTTTTAAGTTTATTTGTTTTATTGCTACTTGTTGCAATTTAAACATATCTACTTAAAAAAATTTAATTATTTGACCACTAGTAAGTGTCAAGTCGACCCTGGTCACTACTACTTCAAGCTTAGACTAGATACTTACTAAGTACGCGTTGATTTACATACTCACGCTACACTTTTGTACTAATTGTGCATGTACTGAGACGGGTACTACCAGTGGTCACACAGGCTCGTAGACGCACTTCTTCGGAGACTTAGTGGTGAGCTGCTTGCCTTGTTTCGATCTGCACCTCTGGAGTCTCCCTCTACCTTATTTATTATTTCTCTCTATTTCACTTCAGACAGTAGCTGTAGTAGTTTTGTATATTCTCTAGATTTCTAATACACTTATTGCACTAGGTTTTAGGGGCTACTAACGGTTATCCACCGTTGCACTTATTATTATCACTGCGATTTATGTATTCTTCACATTTATGTATTATTCACTGCAATTTATGTATTATTGGCGTGCCTAACAGCAGCTAGGCACCATCGCAACCTATTATAGGTTCTGGGTCATGTTAGCTTGGTATCAGAGCTCTAGGTTCACAGAGGTCTCACGAGTCACGAGTAGGCCTAGTAGAGTCTTGTGGATCGGTGCGTAGACGTCCGTACTTATCTTATAAAGGATATAGGGTTAGGAAATTTCTCTATATTCATCTCCAATCGTGCAATTGATGTTGTGCTAAGCACCTTGTATTGGGTCGAACCATTTAGGTGAAGTCGAATCGGATATAATCAGGTGAAAACGGATCAAATACCATTAAGTGAAGGCGGGTCGAAGATAATATGAAGTCGGCCCCCCGGTCCGAGATCAAAAAGTCAGGCACGTGAGATGGAGCGACCGAGATGAGACGATCGATATAGTCGGTCAAGAAACACTTCCTGATCGAGGACCGGCTCCGACCCAAATATCTCGCCAATCATCGGATATTTCGCCAGAATTAATTATCTCGACCATTATGGCCGTTATGCCATCATTTAAGAGTATTAAATCCCGTAATTAAATTTTCCTTGTAATCAGTTCCCTGCTTTTATTGTGACTCTTACACTTACCTATGACTCTCACACTTGCCTATAAAAAAGGCTGAGCCCCTTCATTGAAGGGCACGAATTACTTTCTCATCATACAAGGCAGTTTACTTTCATCATTCCTTACCATCTATATTGTTCATCAGAATTCAATATTAAAGCTCTCTATTGCTGTTTGACGAAATACTATTTCATTGCATACGATTCATCGTTGATTATTATATATTTATGGTTTGATTGCTCTATCTCTCTTATAACACTCTAATTCCTTATGCCATAACTTTTATTTGGTATCAAACTAATTTACGAATCCTTAGCTCTACGAATAAATTCAATTGTTATCCGATTTTAAGGGTAAACAGTTTGGCGCCCACCGTGGGGCTAAGAATATTAGTAAATTTTTGATACATTTTTTCTTAAAAACACAATTTTACACTTGCTCTTTGCAGAATTCTCTGTTTTTCAGGACACATATTAATCATGGCACAATCACTCCCCCTCAGTAACGAGATTAACAACCAAATAGAAAACAACAATTTGCCCGGACATGAAGTCCCAGTCGATGTCAATTCTCAAGTGGCGATCGAAGCCGACCAAGCATCCAGCTCAACACATAGCGTCCGGGGGGAGAATCGCTCAGGAATTCAACAAAGCGGAGAGGGCGAAATCAGCCTCAGGGTAATATTTGGCATGCTACAAGCTCAGCAAGTAGCTATAGCCCAACTGCAAAGCCGCACCCGGAGCCCAGACAGAGCAGAAAATGCCACCCTCAAGCAGCAATCGGACAAAATGAACCGATCGTAGTGACACCAGATGAGAGCGGTACAGGGATCAATTCCGGAATTATCAAAATGCTGGAAGAATTAACCAAGCGGGTCGAAACAGGCGAAAAAAGAATCAAAGCCAACGACAAAAAAGTCGAAACGTATAACTCAAGGGTAGACCAGATACCGGGAGCACCTCCGGTATTGAAGGGTTTGGATGCCAAAAGGTTCATACAAAAACCATTCCCTCCCAGCGCCGCTCCGAAGCCGATCCCCAAAAAATTTCGCATGCCCGATATTCCTAAGTATAATGGAACCTCGGACCCGAATGAGCACGTAACAACCTATACTTGTGCTATAAAGGGAAACAATCTCGAGGACGACGAAATCGAGTCCGTCCTCCTGAAGAAATTCGGAGAAACTCTATCCAAAGGAGCGATGACTTGGTATCACAATTTACCACCGAATTCCATTAACTCCTTCGCCATATTAGCAGATACATTTGTCAAAGCCCATGCAGGGGCCATTAAGGTTGAAACAAGGAAGTCTGATTTATTCAAAGTCAGACAGCGTGATAGTGAAACACTAAGGGAGTTCGTATCCCGATTCCAAATGGAGCCGATGGATTTACCACCGGTTACAGACGACTGGGAAGTGCAAGCTTTCACTCAAGGGTTAAATACCGGTGGTTCTGCCGCATCAAGGCAGCTTAAGCAGAGTTTGATCGAGTGCCCGGCCATCACATGGGCAGACATCTACAACCGGTATCAGTCGAAAATCAGAATAGAGGATGATTAGGTCGGAATCGCATCGATTTCCTCTTATACAGCTAAGGTTTTTGATCGACCTCGAAGAGACAATTTCCAAGAACCAAGGTCAAGCCGAGACAGACATCGACCGTACCCGGAAGATCAACGGCTTTTGTCGAGGGGACTCAAGGTCCGGAGACAGGAAAATAGGTACGAAGGGAACCAAAGGAACAGGAGGCCGTTGCCAAAGGGCAACTTCGAGAAAATCAATGATCGACAAGAAGCACCCCGGTTGTCCGAATATAACTTTAATGTTGACTCAGCAACTTTGGTCTCAGCAATTGGCCGCATCAAAGACACCAGATGGCCAAGACCACTTCAAACCGATCCCGCCAAGAGGGATCCTAACCTCGTATGTAAATATCATGGCACTCATGGCCATAGAACCGAAGATTGCAGACAGTTGAGAGAGGAGGTTGCCCGACTGCTCGAAAACGGGCATCTTCGAGAATTTCTTAGTGACCGAGCAAAGACTCGTTATGAGAACCGGGAAAGACCGGTAGATCAAAGGGAACCGAAACATACTATCAACATGATAATTGGAGGAGTGGACGCACCCCAAGTACCGGTATTAAAGCGTACGAAAATCTCCATCACCTGTGAGAAACGAACTCGAGACTATACTCCCGAAGGGACTTTATGCTTTAGCGACAGGGAAATCGAGGACCTTGCACAACCTCATAACGATGCACTGGTGATATCAATGATGATACATGATACCCGAGTAAAACGCGTTCTTATCGACCCTGGAAGTTCAGCCAACATAGTCCGGTCCTGGGTCGTCGAACAATTGGGACTAACAAATCAAATCGCCTCCGAGGTCCGGATACTCAATGGTTTTAATATGGCAACAGAAACAACTAAGAGGGAAATAACATTGATGGTGAACGTAGCTGGTACCTCCAGGGCAACAAGATTCTGTGTAATCGAAGGTGATATGAGATATAACGCCCTGCTCGGAAGGCACTGGATACATGACATTAGGGCAGTACCATCGACTCTGCACTAGATGTTGAAGTTCCCCTCGGTTGAAGGGGTCACCACCGTTTATGGGGAGCAGCATGCAGCGAGGGAAATGTTCGCAATAGAAGAAACAGCATCGAGGTCCGTCAATCACCAACAGAAAGCCAAATAGCAATTACAAAATCCGCCCTCGAACGATGAATTTGAGGGAAAGCAACCGGATGAAGACGACTTCGGGGTACCTCGATCTTTTGTTGCCCCCGATGAAGCTGATGCAACCAAATCAACGATCGAAGAGTTGGAACAAATCTCAATCTGTCACGATGCGCCCGACCGGAAGGTATACCTGGGCTTGGGTTTGAACTCCGAGCTCAGGGGTAAATTACTCTCTCTCCTTTCGGCTAACGAAAACTCTTTTGCTTGGTCCCATTTGGATATGACAGGCATACCACCGGAGATTGCGACACATAAACTGAGTGTCGATCCAAAATTCCGGCCGGTCAAGCAGAAAAGGAGGCCCCAATCCAAAGCCAAACAGGCCTTCATTCAGAAGAGGTAACTAAGCTTTTGAATATAGGGTCCATTCGGGAAGTAAAATATCCGGAATGGTTAGCTAACGTAGTGGTAGTGCCAAAAAAGGGAAACAAGCTTAGAATGTGCATAGATTATAAGGATTTAAATAGAGCCTGCCCTAAAGACTCTTTCCCGCTGCCCAACATCGATCATATGATCGATGCTACAGCTGGCCACGAGACTCTAAGTTTTCTCGATGCCTATTCTGGATACAACCAGATACAAATGGATAAGGACGATCAAGAAAAAACGTCCTTCATCACTAAATATGGCACTTACTGCTATAATGTGATGCCATTCGGGCTTAAGAATGCGGGGGCTACATACTAGCGCCTGGTAAATAAGATGTTTGAAAACTAACTAGGTAAAACCATGGAGGTTTATATTGATGATATGCTAGTTAAGTCCCTCCGAGCAGAGGACCATCTTAGTCATTTGCAGGAAACATTCGACATTTTGAAGAAATACAACATGAAGCTGAATCCGGAAAAATGCGCGTTCGGAGTAGGCTCCGGGAAATTTCTCGGGTTCATGGTCTCGAACAGAGGAATAGAAATCAACCCGGACAAGATCAAAGCTATCGAGGATATAAAGGTCGTCGACAGCGTCAAGGCCGTACAGAAACTCACAGGTCGGATCGCGGCATTAGGCCGATTCATATCCCGGTCATCAGACAGAAGACACCAGTTCTTCAACCTACTAAAGAAGAAGAACGAATTTTCATGGGGACCGGAATGCCAACACGCTTTGGAAGAACTTAAGAGGTACCTTTCTAGTCCACCCTTATTACATACACCAAAAAGGGGCGAGCCATTATACCTTTATCTCGCTGTATCGGAGATAGCAGTGAGCGGGGTCTTGGTTCGAGAAGAACAGGGTACCCAGTTCCCCATATATTATGTTAGTAGAACATTAGGGGATGCTAAAACTAGGTACCCACACTTAGAAAAGCTGGCTCTAGCCTTGTTAAGTGCTTCTAGGAAATTAAAACCATATTTTCAGAGTCAACCGGTATCCGTAGTGACAACTTACCCACTTAGGAATGTCATGCATAAGCCCGAGCTGTCGGGCCGACTGGCCAAATGGGCTATCGAGATCAGCGAGTACGATATCCAGTATCGACCTCGAACCTCGATAAAATCACAAGTACTGGCCGATTTTATCGCCGACTTCACGCTGTCGCTTATTCCCCAAGTCGAAAAGGAACTCATGACTAAATCGGGGACTCCTCCAGGAGTGTGGACTCTGTTCACTGACAGGGCTTCGAATTCTAAAGGATCGGGTTTAGGTATCGTTTTAAAACCCCTGACCGGAAATACGATCAGGCAATCCATCAAAACAGTAAAATTGACTAACAATGAAGCCGAGTATGAGGCTATGATTGCAGGTCTCGAACTGGCCAAGAACCTTGGGGCAGAGATAATCGAGGCCAAATGCGACTCTCTGCTTGTGGTCAATCAAGTGAACAGGACGTTCGAAATCAGGGAAAGTCGTATGCAAAGGTATGTAGACAAACTTCAAATCACTTTACACAGGTTCAAGGAATGGACTTTGCAGCATATTCCCCGGGAACAAAATAGCGAAGCCGACGCTCTCGCAAACCTAGGATCAACGGTCGACGATGAAGAGATCAACTCCGAAAAGGTCGTACAGTTGATGAGATCGGTAGTAGAAGAAGGACACGCTGAGGTCAACTCGACAAGCTTGACGTGGGATTGGAGGAACAAGTACATAGAATACCTCAGCTCGGGCAAGGTTCCACACGATCCCAAAGAGTCGACAGCTTTGCGTACAAAGGCAGCCCGGTTTTGCTTGGCCGGTGATGGAACCCTTTACAGGAGATCTTTTGGAGGACCCTTAGCTATATGTCTCGGCCCGGGGGATACAGAATACATCTTGAAAGAGATACACGAAGGAGCTTGCGGCAACCATTCGGGCTCAGAGTCACTGGTGCGGAAGGTGATCCGAGCCGGCTATTATTGGGTCGACATGGAAAAAGACGCAAAGGAGTTCGTGCGCAAATGCGATAGATGTCAAAGACATGCACCGATCATCCATCAGCCAGCCGAGACATTACACTCGGTTTTGTCACCATGGCCGTTCATAAAATGGGGGATGGATATAGTAGGACCGCTCCCTCGAGATCCAGGTAAGGCTCCATTTATCCTCTTTGTCACTGACTATTTCTCTAAATGGGTAGAAGCGCAGGCTTATGAGAAGGTCAGAGAAAAAGAAGTAATCGATTTCATTTGGGATCACGTCATCTGCCGATTTGGGATGCCTTCCGAGATCGTGTGCGACAATGGAAAGCAGTTCGTTGGCGGCAGGATAACCAAATTTTTCGAAGATAACAAAATCAAAAGAATATTATCTACTCCTTACCATCCCAGCGGAAACGGTCAGGCGGAATCAACCAACAATACTATACTTCAAAATCTGAAGAAAAGATTAGTCGACGCCAAAGGAAGATGGAGAGAGATGTTGCCCGAAATCTTATGGGCATATCGAACATCTGAAAAAACTAGTACCGGAGCCACGCCTTTCTCTTTAGTTTACGGAGCCGAAGCTTTGATTCCGGTCGAGGTGGGCGAACCGAGCGTCAGATTCCAATATGCAACCGAAAAATCCAACCAAGAGGCTATGAACACTTTCCTAGAACTCTTGGATGAAAGAAGAGAGGCTGCCTTAGTTCGGATGGCAGCTCAAAAGCAAAGAATCGAGAGGTACTACAATTGTAGAACTCGACTTCGACACTTCAATACAGGGGACTTAGTGCTCAAAAGGACCACCCTCAATACTCGAGACCCTAACAAGGGGAAATTGGGACCGAACTGGGAAGGTCCCTACACTGTACTGAAGATCACCGGGAAGGGATCCTACAAGCTAGGGACTTTGGACGGTAAAGAGCTGCCAAGCAACTGGAATGTGAGCCATTTGAGGAAATACTATTGTTAAGCTATCTTATTTTCCCCTTTTTTATGCTTTATTTTCATTTCTTTATCGACACTAACCTATGCAGGACAAATCAACCTCGGACAAAGGATCACCAAACGTAAAGGCTGAAAGCACGCGCTGCACTCTTTTTCCCTTCGTCCGGTTTTATCCCAATTTGGGTTTTTCGGCAAGGTTTTTAATGAGGCAGCATGTATACCATGCTACTATGTTAAATTTTAACTACATTGACTTTGTTCACATCTATTTTGAGGGGCTGAAGTAGAAGATCGCTAGGAATCAATGTAAGGGTCAAACGGCCGAAGGAGCCATACCCGAATAGAACGATCTGACTCGCCTCCGACCAGCAAATATGTACCATTACACCAATATTAACAAGGTCGTTTGATGCTCATATTTATGTTGCGCTATCAAGACTAAGGGCTTTTCTTTTTAGTCTTGCTATAACTGATAGTAAAGAAAGGAATGCATTGAGACTAAGGGAAATAAGACCTAACTAGGCATAATCCTGAAACCGATTCGCGGCTAAGGCCGGACCAACTTAAAGGGAAATAAGACCAATAAGGTCAATCCCGGTTTACGGCTAAGGCCGAGTTTGATGAGAGATTCTTATTCGGTCAAACCGATTCGCGGCTAAGGCCGGATCAACTTAAAGGGAAATAAGACCGATACGGTCAATCCCGGTTTACGGCTAAGGCCGAGTTCGATGAGAGATTCTTATTAGGTCAAACCGATTTGCGGCTAAGGCCGGATCAACTTAAAGGGAAATAAGACCGATACGGTCAATCCCGGTTTACGGCTAAGGCCGAGTTCGATGAGAAATTCTTATTCGGTCAAACCGATACGCGGCTAAGGCCGGATCAACTTAAAGGAAAATAAGACCGATGTGGTCAATTCCGGTTTACGGCTAAGGCCGAGTTCAATGAGAAATTCCTACTCGGTCAAACCGATTCGCGGCTAAGGCCGGATCAACTCGAAAACTCTTATTCGATCGAAGCCTGAAAAAGCAGGACCTCGAATTAAAGTTAAGACCAAACTTATTTTATAAGGGTCTAATATTTTGCTAAGACACGACCTCGATTCTTATGAGTGTAATGGTTGAAAACGAAGCAAACGATAGCTTGGTCGAATCACTATGAATAAGGCCAAGGCCAAGTCGGTTATCACTTCAAACAAGGCTAAGGCCTAATCAAAGTGTTAATGCATTTTTGGTTTGATTTCAAGGCCAAAGCTGGGTTTACTATTTACTCGGTCACAATTTATGACAAAGCAATATATGCAGATGCACAAGAGTCAAAGAAAAACAAACTTGAAAATATATTTCACAAAAATCGTCATACAAAGGTGGGGCTATAACATCATCCGAACTACAACAAGCATGGTAGCGTCAATCGGAGCCATCTTCGAATTCTTCGGGAAACATTTTTCTCCTCATCTCTTCTTCTTTTTTAGTTGCCTCTTCGATATCCGAAGATAACTCGAAGCCACGGGCTTGAAGCTCCTCGAGCACATTAAGACGAGTCTGGCATTGGGTATATTCAGTTAGCGCCATCGATTGTTGTTGGGCCACCTCCGCATCGGCTCTATACTGAGCTATCAAATCATTTGCTTTGGCTTTGTTGGCGGCGTTTTCCAACTTTGCTTCCTGAAGCCGGTTAGTCAGGGCCGCCCATTCTAGCTTGGATGATTCAACTTGAGCATGATAATACTCTTTGTCCTTGGTCAAGGTCTTGATTGTTTCCTGAGCTAT
>MCJB01030782.1:0-15119 GCA_002018475.1 Nicotiana obtusifolia
AAACTAGACTCGTAGATCTTCGATTTGATAGGTGGATCACCCCATAACTCCAAGTATATTGAGAGAAAATCTCTTTCACATTTGACCCAAATTTCAGTGAAATTTACAAGCTTGTGACAAACCTTTTTTTTTTTTTTTTCAACTTCCGTGTCACAACTCATTTGACTTCAAAACTTAACGTATGACTATCATCCTATTTAAATACCTCAAAAAAATAAATACCTTCTTACCATGTTAGCAACCTTACGGTACGACAACGCACGAACACACAAGGTGTAACAATAACGGTCTCAACGGACCAACTCGATGGCTCATCTTGGTACAAGCCGAACCCAGGAAAGAACGACGAGATAACATGAGAAGGGACCACCCAACCTCATTGACAAATAGAGAACGACATCAGCCTAACGTCAGGTCCCCCGTCCCTCCTTCCTCCCGCTATGATGATGGTCTATCTAGGCCGAGAACAGGGACTCACAGGAACGAAAGAGGTATGCCCTCTTGTTATCTGCTCACAACTTTTGTGTTTCACCTACAGAAACAGTATACGCCCTGGAGAAACTCGGAATAAAGGTGAAGTGGCCGCCAAAGATGTGGTCCGACTCAAGTACCAGAAAATTTGATGCCCTCTATGAATTCCACCAGGAACACGGGCAAAAAATAGAAGATTGCATCGCCCTAAGGCAAGAGGTAGTGATCATGCTGCAGCAATCTCAAAGAGTTGATGATCGACGAGGGAAGGAACACCTTTGCCAGGGGTTGAGGACGTCAAGGCCCGCAGAAGATGCCCTTACTGGGCCGCACCATCAATATGATTATTGGCTGCAATGGCATGCCTCTATCAACGGAATCAAGTTCAATGCCACTCACAAGCTCAAAAGATCAATCAAAAGCAAACAGTATGATGGACTCAAAGAAAGTATCATCTTCAACGAGTCAGATAACGACGGTTTGACTTTTCTTTACAATGATGCTCTTGTCGTTACTTTATGAATTTCAGATATTGATGTTTAATGTATCATGGTAGACGATGGGAGTGAAGAGTGCATTATCCATCCCCGAGTCCTCGCCTAGATGAGACTCAAGGACAAGATAGTGCAATGTTGCATCACACTAACCGGTTTTAACAATGCATTTGAATGAACTTCGGGAGAAATTACACTCCCTGTCCTCGCCGGCGGCATAACGCTGGAGACAATGTTCCACATCATGGACCAGGTCACCGCATACAATGCCATAGTAAAACGTCCATGGATTCATCCCATAAGAGTCGTCCCATCCAGCCTATACCACGTGATCAAATTCCCAACCCCTTGGGGGATATTCAGCATACGAGGGGAACATCACACGTCCCGAGAATTCTACCACATCGCCATGGATGGCTCAACAACCCAACAAAAGAAAGATAAGGAAAAATAAGCATAGCAATTAACATGGTCGAGGTCGACACAAGAAGAGACCAGGGACGTCATTATGGACCTTGAAACGGTCGAAGCCGCGGACTCAACTATTGAGGACCTCAACCCCGTTCAATTAGATTCCAGCGACCCCAACAAAAAGGCCTACATCAGCTACAAACTCCGAAAGCCAGGTAAATTTAGCCAATTTTTAATAAATAATGCAGATTGTTTGCCTTCAGCCATAAAGATATGCCGGGCATCCCCAAGGAGATCGCCACATACAAATTGAACGTCGACCCATTTTATCACCATATAAGGCACGTCAGAAAAAAGTTCAATCCCACCATCAATTATGCCGTCCAGGCGGAGGTAGAAAAGCTATTAGAAAATGGCTCCATCAGGGAGTTAAAATACCCCAAGTGGATAGTTAACGTGGTGATGGTAAAAAATAAAAACGGATAGATTTCACGGACTTGAACAAAGCATACCTGAAGGATTCATTCTCGTTGCCACATATCGACTAACTCATCGACGCAACAGCCGGGTACGAGCTGTTGAGTTTCCTGGACGCATACTTGGGCTATAACCAAATACTCATAGAAGAAGAGGACCAGGAGAAAACCACGTTCATCACACACCGAGGAACATATTTATTATAGGGTCATGGCGTTCAGGTTGAAAAACGCATGAGCCACCAATCTGAGATTGGTCTCAAGAATGTTTAAATACCAACTCGGCAAAAACATGGAGGTATACATTGATAACATGCTAGTCGAATCCGTGAGGGCAAAAGATCATATCAACCACTTAAGGGAAACTTTCGACATACTAAGACGATACGGAATGAAACTAAACCCAGAGAAATGTACATTTGGCGTAGCCTCGGGAAAGTTTTTGGGTTTCTTAGTGTCACAACGAGGGATCGAAATTAACTCAGACCAAATCAAGGCTATCGACGGGATACCTGAACAACTGACTACTAAGAAATAGGTCCAAAGGTTGACTGGTCGAATCGCCGCCCCGTCGAGTTTTTTCTCGCGGTTGTCCGACAAATGTCACAGATTTTTCGGCATACTCAAAAAGGATAACAACCTCGAGTGGACACTAGACTGCGTACATAATCTACGAGAACTAAAGACGTATTTGTCATCATCGCCTTTACTGTCGAAGCTTGAACCCGGGAAACACCTCTCTGTCTACCTCGACGTCTATGAAGTAGCAGTAAGTGCAGTCCTGGTTCGAGAAAATAAAGGTACGTAATCTCCTGTTTATTAAATTAGTAAAATACTCATTTATGCGGAGACAAGGTACCCACACCTCGAGAAGCTAGCCTTGGCACTGGTCGTAGCTTCACGAAAGCTTAGACCCTATTTTCAGTGCCACCCTATCTCGGTCGTCACCACTTTTCCTTTAAGAAGCATCTTACATAAACCCGAGCTGTCGGGGAGGCTGGCCAAATGGGCTATCAAGCTAAGTGAGCACGATATCACATACCAGCCTCGAACAGCAACAAAGTCGCAGGTGCTCACCGACTTTGTCGCAGACTTCAGCACAAAAGTAATGCCCGATGGAAAGAAGGAAGCCGCTCAAGCTTCTCTCCAAACACAAAACCTCTGGGTCCTTTAAACAAACGGAGCATCTAACTCTTTTGGATCCGTACTGGGACTCGTACTCGAGGTCTCCTCCGGCGAGGTAATTCGCCAATCCATAAGGTTCCCAGATATGACTAACAATGAGGCCGAGTATGAGGTCATAATTGCAGATCTTAAGGCTAGCACTCAAATATAGGGCAAAGCGGTTGAAACTCCGTTGTGATTCTCAGCTCGTGGTTAACCAGGTTATAGGGACTTACCAAATTAAAGAGCAAAGGTTGCAAAAATATCAAGCCGAGATCTGTAAGTCGCTGCCCAAATTCGACGAATGCCAGCTCGACCAAATCCCACGAACCCATAATTTCGAAGCAGACAGCCTTGCCAAATTGGCCGTAGCCACCAAAAGCATCACAATCGGGGATAATAGTGTAGTCTACCTCCTCAATTCGTCACTAGACCAAATTGAGGTAAGATATGTAAGCTTAACTTAAGGCTGGGGCAATTGTATTATTGCTTACTTGTAGGACGGCACCCTCCCAAATGACAAAAAAGGAAGCTGGAAAACTAAGAATGCAAGCAGCAAGATACAACCTAAGAATGCAAGCAACAAGATACAACCTCTTTCATAACAACTTGTACAAGAGAATGTATGACGGCCCTCTAGCAAAGTGCTCGGGTCCAAGCCAAACCCAACGCATTCCCGAAGAAGTCAATGAAGACTACTGCGACACTCATGCTGGTGATCGATCACTCATCAGGTGCCTCATACGGGCAGGATACTACTGGCCCACCATGAAAAAAGACGGCTCATAATTTATGAAGAAATTCGAGCAGTTCAGAAATATGCCCCAATAATTCACCAACCACGCGAACATATTCACTCAGTCACCTCCCCATGGCCATTTATCAAATGGGGAATGGATATTTTAGGCCCCCTCCCGGCAGGGCGAGGTAATGTATGAATTTTTTTTGTTTTAACTGGCTATTTCTCTAAATGGGTGGAAGCAGGAGCGTTCGCCTAAATATGCGATCAACAGGTAATCGCCTTCATATGGAAAAATAGCATATGTCAACTCCGCCTACCCAAGAAGATCAGCTGCGACAACTGACCCCTATTTACGGGGAAAAAAACTGTCGAATTCATCGAGAAATAGTACATTAAAAGGATAATCTCAACCCCTTATCACCAAGTCGGCAAAGGGCAGGTAGAATCCTTCAACAAGTCTATATTAAACATCATGAAGAAAAAACTTGAAGAAGCCAAGGGACTGTGGCTGAAAATTCTCCCAGAAATATTATGGGCATACAAAACCACCCCGAATACGATCACAAGAGAGACACTCTATTCGCTGGTCTACGAAATAGAAGCAGTTATACTAGTCGAGGTCGGAGAGTCCATCCTAAGGTAATCCCATAAAAGCGGCACCAGTAATGACGAGAGTAGAAGGCAAGAGCTTGATGAGATCAACGAATGAAGAGACATGGTGTACATAAGAATGGTCTCCCAAAAGCAGCAAATGGAACATTACTACAACAAAAAGTGAAAGGTCCGGCCGCTCAAAGTGGGGGACTACGTACTCAAAGCCAAAACCCAAGCAAGCAGAGATCCACAAGAAGGCAAACTGGGACGGCCCGTATAAAATTGCAGGCAAAGCAAACAAGGTTCATTCCCACTAGAGACATTGGAAGGAAAAATAGTTACCAAACAATTGGAATATCAACCGCCTCAAATACTTCAACTTCTAAAAAGGAGAAGCGCCTCTCAAGTCGTACTCGTTTTCCCTTACTTGAGTTTTGTCCCATCAAGGTTTTCTTAAGGAGGTTTTTAATGCGGAGAAGGAAGGGATAGTTCAAGTCAAAGTGCACGAAGAACGAACTAATTTCTTTTTCATTACCCGACTACTCAAGACTCTCCAAGTCGAAAAGTAACGGGATTAGATAGACCGAGACAGGGACTAGAACGCTGGCCAATGCCCGACGTTTGTAACTTTCTCCAATTATGTAATTAGAACAACAACGTCAAAGTTACATTTATCAAAACCGCCTTAACAAAAGGTTAAGTTCAACCAAGTTCGAACAACACCTACTAGCCCTCAGCCGCAATTTAACAAAAGGTTAAGTTCGAACAATACCAACCGGCCTTCGGCCGCAATTGACAAAAGGTTAAGTTTGACCCAGCTCGAACAAACACCTATCGGCCATCAGCCACAATTTAAGGAAATATTAAGGTCAACCCTGCTCGAACAAACACCTACCGTCCCTTGGCCATGACTTGACAAAAGTTCAAGTTCGACTAATCTCAGACAAACACCTACAGGCCCTCAATCGCGATTTGACAAAAGATTAAGTTTGACCCAGTTTGAACAAACACCTATCGACCCCCATCCACACCTTAATAAAAGGTTAAGTTTGACCAAGTCGAACAACACCTACCGGCCCTCGGGCGCGATTTGACAAAAGGTTAAGTTGGACCCAGCTCGAACAAACACCTATCGGCCCTTGGCCACACCTTAACAAGGTTAAGTTCGACCAAGTTTGAACAATACCTATCGGCCCTCGGCCGCAATTTGACAAAATGTTAAGTTCAACCCAGCCTGAACAAATATCTATCGGCCCCCAGCCACACCTTAACAAAAGGTTAAGTTGGTCCAAGTTCAAATAACACCTACCGGTCCTAGATTGTGATTTGACAAAAGGTTAATTTTGACCCAGCTCGAACAAACATTTATCAACCCCCGACCACACCTTAACAAAAGGTTAAGTTCGAACAACACCTACTGGCCCTCGGCCGCGATTTGACAAAAGGTTAAGTTTGCCCTAGTTCGAACAAACACATATAGGCCCTCGGCCACAATTTAAGAAAAGGTTAAGGTTGACCCAACACGAACAAGCACCAGCCGTAGGCGCTTGGGATGCACTGGCACATCCACGTTCACCTCTTCCAGTTGAGGGGCCTTGAAATCCACCCCAGTACTTCCTCCAACATGTATTACGGTCGTATCTCGAAGAATAAAGTTTTCCTCCTCTGAGTCAAAGGCCATTGGAATTTCTCCCCCAGCGCCTACGGCTCTTCTCTTACGAGGCCTTAGACCCCCATTATCAGGGGAGACATTATCGTCCTCGTCAACTAGTGAGAAGAATTGAGGAACAGAAGCAGCAAACGGGACGAAGGCAAGCTCTTGGACCGTAGTAGCCAAGGGGGGCAAGTGCGGAAGGTACAGTAGTCGCAATGGGGGCAGAAGCCGAAGGCGTAGCAGCCCTCCTCCGAAAAGAAGGCATATGCACCCGGCTCCATCTATAAAACCCCCTACCTGGGAAAGAAACAGACATAAAAGTTAGTAGAGAGAATTAACATACGACAAGAAGTGCACAACCACGACAAGGAAAAAAAAGTTACCTGATGAGGGGAGAGTCGGTCTGAACTTCTTAAAAAAGCTCGGCCAGCTGTGGATCCCTACGGTGAGAGGGAGAATACGCTCGACCCAATCGACAATAAGCACGACTAGGGGAGGAGGCTGGTTGTTAGCTGCAAGAAAGGGAAAATCATTTAACTAGCTCAAAGTAAGCAGTGAAACAAAGAGGAAAACAGGACATTTACGTGTGTATTTCCAAGACTCAGGAAAGTCATCGACGTTAGCCACAACATCCTCAATCCTGACATAACAGAAGTCAAGCAAGAACTGGTGACAGGCATTGTCGTCCATCTTCACCACCAAGCACTTGCCTCCATGATAGTGAAGGTTTAGCATCGTTCCCCTATAGAAGCCAGGGGCGAATTGGTGTACCAAATGTCGCAGCAACAGTTCGACCCCGGTAAGCTCGGAAAATTTGGTCAACATTCTGATAACTTTATATACGTACGGTGCAAGCTGAGCAGGACAAATGCCGTAGTGGCGACAAAACTCTTCCACCAACAAAAGAAGAGAGAACGAGTAACCGATGAGGCAAGGGTAGGCGTATAAAGCGCATTACCGAGGATGATGAACCTGCACCACATCCCCCTTACCCGGGATCAGTTCCACGTGGTTGGGAAGACCAAACTTGGCTTTGAATTCAGCCAACTGTTTGGATGTTATCGTCAATAATAAATTCCCGAGTGCCGCGTCCGGTGATCGGGTGAGATCGGACTTGGCTTCGGGGTTGCGGGGGGGTATCTCCTCCACCTACGTGAAAGATTCATCCTCGGCAATGGCAGAAACATTCTCCTCGTGGGTAGGAAACACAACCGCCAAAGGAGCAATGTGATTCCCTTCACCAGCATCTGAGGATAAGTTTGACATACTTTGAGATAATGAAGAAGAATACAAGAAAAAGAGATTGGGATACAGTGCAGGGCAACGGAACAGAGAAAGAAGATTCAGAGAAGAAGGCGGATATCTCAAAACTTTAGGAAAGCAAAATTTAAAATTCAGGTTTAACAACCCCTATTTATAGAAATTCGGGAAAAGGTACTAATATACCCCTCTACTTTGATAAATAGTATACTTCTCTCTCCCGTTATACTATCAGGCCATTTAAAGGCCTACCGTTAGGAAAGTGGCTAAAGTTACCCCTTTTTTTAACCCATGTCCAACCAAGCAATTAAAATGCCACCTGGAAAGCCACGTTGGACAGATTTGACCCAAACCCTTTTAATATAACCCGTAACCCATTTTACCTGTTACATAAGTATATTATTACCCAATTTTAATAAAAAAAAGGGTCATTTTATCATTTATGTTGAGAGCACGATGGTGAGGCGATTTAGGGTTCCTCATATTTGAAAACTTCTCTTACATATTCTTCTATAAAATCCTTTAAATGTATTAGTTTTTTTTCCTGCTATTAAACTTGGTTGCTATTATTTCTCCTATTCTGATGATGTATATATTGTATTTGAGATTCTTTTTACTGAAGGCGATTTAGGGTTTCTGTTAACCTTTATAGTTTAGTGTTTGCATGTGTGTTTTTCGGATGTAGTGGTCTCTATTATTTATTATATTATGTGGATGGTGTACTAGGGTTTGTTTTTTGTATACTCATTGTGTAGTGTAAGGTTTACATGTGGGACTGTGTTGTGTCTCTTTTTGGAGAAAAGGGGATTTTTGTTTCTAGCAAAGATGATTATATATGGTCCCCAATTTCTATGGTATATGGTGGGCATGTGGGACATTTTTTTGTTGTTCCTTTAATGATTACTATATATTTTTGTTGTTTCTTTATTTTTTGTAGTCCACCATATTATTTCTTTAATAATGTTAAGACTAAACTATATCTTTCAATGTCTGAGAATACATTAAAGTTTCTATTTAGTTCTCTTAGCCTTTGTTTGACTCTTGTGTATGCCCTTTATTGCTTTATATTATTTTGTCCGATTCATATAGGGAATGCCCTTTATTAATATTCAATGTTTGGGAATACATTAAAGTTTATACTATTATATTTAATTCTCTTAAGTTTGTGTTATTATATTCCCAAATATTGAATATAATAAAGGGCATTATATTCAAGTTTATACTATTATATTTAATTCTGTTAAGTTTTGTATTATGATATTCAATTCTACCGTTTATTGCTTTCTACTATTGTTATGATTCATATGGGAATGCCCTTTATTATATTCAATATTGTTAATCCTTTTTCCTTATTTATTTGTAGGTTAAGATGGTTAATGTGGACTTGTTATTCAAATATGGAGGTGATGAAAAATTATGCCAACATTAATATATTCAAGAAAGTTGGTGCACACTTAGAAACAATATGATTCTAACCTTCTGTCTTTTATAGATTTAGTAAATGAATATACCTCATCTACTATAGGGTATGATGGTGTTCAACAACTGATAGTTTATGATCCTTCTGGTAGATATTATAAAGTAACAGGGGATGAGGGTATTAGGACTTTACAAAACATGGTTTCTGGCCATTTCAATATAATTAATGTATTTGCTGTAGAGGATAGTGAAATAGGGGTTAATGTTCCTAATATTGTGACCACACTTATTCACAAACCGTAGATTGTGAGGTTGCAACTAATTGTAGTTCAAATGAGAGTGAAGATGATACTGTTTTTTCATATTATGACTCTGAAGATTTAGAAGTGCTTGCACTACAAAAAAAAAAAAGGGAGATTTCTGATAAGTTGATTGATTACAAAGAACTGTATAAAGGAATGACATTCAAAGATATACTTGAGGCTAGAAAAATGATAAATTTGTATTGCTTACCAAACTGTTATGGTTTAAAACAACTCAAGAGTGACACCAAAAGATTAAGGTATAGGTGTGAGGTTGGCGGCCCATTTGTTTGTCTCATTTCTTAGGATAAGAATGGTGGTGAGGTTAAGATCAAAACTCTTAAGTCAGAACATAAGTGTAACCCTGCATGTGACAACTCTAGGATTGATTTTAATATTATAGCAGAATATTTTAAGAACAAGTTGCAGGAGAATTCTATGATCAAACTTAAGGAGATGATAGTATCCTTAAAAAACACCTTCAATATCAATGTTAGCCATGCAAAGTGTAAGAGGGCCAAGAGAATGATACTTGAATCTCTTGATAGTAGTTTTACTAACGAGTATAATAAGATAGAGGCATATACTAATGAATTGAGGCTGAGTAATCTAGAGAGTAATGTAATAATTACCTTGTGCACTTGTTGAAGGAAAGAGAAGATTTTCTAGGATGTATATATGTTTTCATGCTCCAAATAAGGTTTTAGAGGGGGTAATAATAGGGTTTTAGAGTGGGTTGAGACCCTTTATTGGCCTGGATGAAACTTTCTTGCAAGAAAAGGCCAAAGGTCAAGTTTTAGTTATTTGTTACTCTAGATTCTGAACATTTTTATCCTATTGCTTGGGATGTTGCGGATAAAGAAACAAAGGTCACCTTGACCTGGTTCTTGACATTATTGAACAATTCATTAGATATCAAGCAGGGGAAATGATACACATTTATGTCAGACATGCAGAAGGTACTTATACTATTTCACTCGAATGTTATTCTTTTAAAATTATTGACAGTTTTCTTTATATTTTAAATGTTTAATTTTTTGCATTCTTATATGTAGGGCTTGATTGAGGCAGTTCAGGCAGTAGTTCCTGATGCACACCACAGATACTGTGTGAGGCACATAGAGGCCACCTGGTCTATGCACATCGCTCTCTCCAGGAGGTTGGCCGCCTATCCTAGATCTTCCCATTTCCATGAAGATCCCGGGCTGGATCTGGTTTAGTATCAAGGTGATTCTTTTTCTGTTCCTATATATATGGGTCCGTGCTGCATTTTCATGATATTGTTATGATCAATTAATGGGACTTGGACGGAAAGTGTTCTTGCCTCTATCATTAGCTCGGGTAGTCCCTGTTTCTGGTGTTTTAGTCACCTTTCAATGGCTCCCTTAATTATGTGCGAGGAATTACCCTATTGAGTAATGGGAAGTGGGCTAGTCCCCATAAAGAACATGGGGTGTTGGGGACTTGAAGAAAAAGTGCATGTGGTGGTGTGTATAGAGTAGATATGAAGAAGACTTCAAGGACCAATTGAAAAACTTGGGGGAAATTGACAAAGAAGTTGCTAAAGACTTGTTGAGGTATCCTCCACAATCACGGAGTAGAGCATACTTTGACATAATATGCAAGAACCAACAAGTGGACAAAAACCTAAAAGAATCCTTTAATTCATACTAGATGCTAAGCACAAACCAATTATAAGAATGCTTGAAGACATAAGAGTTAAGGGTGATGAAAATATTGAGAGAGCATGAAGGTGATGTGATGACATGGACCGAAAATGTAAGTCCTCATACCATGCAGTTATATTATCAATTATTAAATAGTGCACAAAAATGTTTATTGTACAAAAATATGAAACCTTTGTTTGAGATACATTGATGGTTCACCAAGGAGGCTTATCTCTCCACTTATGCACATAAGTTACAACCAATTAGAGGAGATAAGTTCTGGAAGATAGATCCAGCTCATGCAATGGAATCACCCCTGCTAGTGAATATGGCTGGTAGGCCTAAAATAGAAAGGATTAGAGAAAAGAATGATAATAAATAGTCAAGGGGAGTGGTATCAATCCAGAAAAGGCAGGGTGATGACTTGTTCTATATGTGGAAAGCCTGGGCATAAGGCTAGGGGATGTCAAAAGGTAACCTGACACCAGTACTGTATTTACTGTACTAAATTAACATACAGTCCTAATTTTATTGTATTACTTTGACATCAAAGCAAGGGAAAGCAGCCACAGGTTGGTAAGAAAACAAGAAAGGCCAAGGACATTGGTTGATGAAGAAGTTGAGGACAACATGGCCAGATCTCCATCTGTTGCAGGACTGTCCTTAGACGAAGAGCTGCAACTAACAGCACCACATGCCAGTCAAGCCAGCAGCATTTATGGAGCTCATTACATATTTATGCCAACACCATCTCTATCTAGGAAGCAATCCATCAGCAATGCATCAGCAGATTTTGACTATCCAGAAGTAGACAATCCAGACCCTCCTATATTTTCAAGGCATGTTTAGAGGCAAAGACTATCCAAAGGAGGGGGCAACTAGGCACAAAAATTGGAACAAGGACTATTAACTTTGTTGGTAATGCAAGTGGTGTGAGTTCGCCAACACAACTTCCTTACTCATCCAAAAATCTTACATGGAGAGGAAAAGTTGCCACAACAGGAAACCAACTAGAGAGACAACGACTAGCCAAGTTGAAGTCAAGAAAGGGAAATGGCAATTCATAGAACTAGCCAAGTTCTGAACATGTGACATTTTTTTGTGTCTTTTATGATGTAATTACTGCATGTGAAAGTACTTTTAACTGAAGTGTTAGGTCCCTTAACTGTTTAATGTAGATGTCATTTTATTACTTAGGTGGTATCATTCATGGAGTTATAAAGTGACATCCTGTTTGGGTCCTCTTAACTGAATGGTGTTGAATTACGTTGTTGATGAATGAAGTTATGTAACTGTTTTGTTATGTTGCTGAATTTTAATGTCAATTCACATTGTCCAACTATCTAATTCATTGTTCAGCTATCTATTTCATTGTCCAGCATCTAATTCATTGTCCATTCATGAATGATGTTGAATTATACTCTACAAGTGCTATTTGGAAATCACAACTGTATCAACCAACTAACACTGTAACAAGCGATATACTTTAAAAATAAATAAATATAATATATATTATTGTATGATTTAACAATAACAAACAGCAATGCAACCTAACATTAGACACCTATAAGTTAGACACCCAAGTTAACACCCAACTAGAGCTAACATTACAATGAACACATCTCCTAAGTTATTCATTTCTTCACTTAAGCAGCAATAAAGCCCAAAAACAGTACCGATGAAATCAGAAGAATGATCCACATCTTTGATACTTTCTCTTCTAATGTTGAAACTTTTATCACTTGAGAATGATTTTTAGTCTCCATGGCAGCTACTTATTGCTTCAATTTCTCTATGTCTAACCTATCAACTCCCACTGACGACCCCAATTCTCTAATTGCATTCATAGGTGAATCTGGGAAAACTTCATATTCCCACTCGAAAAACCGACATGAATAAATCTGTCAACAACATTAAATTACATTTAGACTAAAACTTATAAATTATACAATTGAAAAGCCTAAAATATATGCAAAAAAAGAAAAAAAATATAAACTTTACAACAAAAACAACTAACCTTAGGCTTAGGGCATTTATAAAACTTCCTTCCAGAATTAGAAATAGTTATGGAAGTCAAGTAGCTGGAGATCATACCACAATGACACTTAATATGAGATGAAGAGCTTCCTTGAGACATTTTACATTTGAGAAGAGATGAGCAGAAATTTTCACTCTTCAACTGAACCTTAGAATTTACGGCTACGGTGGTATTGGGAAGAAGAACGCATCTGCTGATAAAGTAATATTAAAAAGGTTTGGGTTAGATCTGTCTAACGTAGCTGTGACGACCCAAAGGGTCATACTTGTTTTTAGATTGAATTCAGTATTTCGAGGCTTAAAAACCTCATTTTTACCTCACCTCGATTTGCATGTGCAGTCTGTATAATTTTTCAAAATGTTTTTATGTAGAAAAAAAATGAATTAAAATGTGAAATAGAGGTTTAAACCTCAAGTGAGTTGACTTCCGTCAATATTTTTACTAGACGGACCTGTATAAGTGTTTTGATAGTTCAAGTAGGTCCGTATCGTGATTTAGGACTTGGGCATTTCAAGTATATTTAGATGTTGTTTCTTCAAGAATAAGTGGTATCATATTAAGCAAATGGTGTACATAGTTGATCTACTACACTACTCGTGGCAGTTGGTAGAATATATGAATTCATCACAGTTGATTATTGTGTAGATTCGTATCACCACAATTTTTAATTCAAGCAGTACTCTGAAACACGTCTTTCCTTATCCGACTACCATTATTAATTTGAGTAGGAGTAAAATTGTAGTATCTCAGTTCATGTTGGAAACTAACTGTGACAGCCTTTCTTCCCCCAAAATCCAGCCGGAAACTAGCCATTTTTCACACCTCTAAACCACCCTAAATCAGCCACCAACACAACCTGAAAACACCTCGAAAACCAGCTGAGAAACAGCTCCTTTAAACCTCCATTTTCACCACCTAATCAACTGCTCTCCCCGTCTAAAACCAGCCTAAAAAATCAGCCAAAAACAGCTAAAATGCACCTCTAGAATCAGCTGCGTTGCGACGCTAAAATCAGTCCTTTTCCTCCACTATTTTAACCAGCAAAAACACTTCCAAAACCATTCAGAAACGACCCCAAAATTTCCACCCTGTAACCACCCTAAGCAGTCCTATTTCCTGCTTCAAAACGCCACCACAAGTTCGAGTCGGGTCAACAAGTTGTCTGTTCGAGAAGTTTTGTTCGAGTTTCTCCGGTTTGGTTGTGACCGTTGTTTAAGTTTGGTTGTCGATTTGTTTTTCAAGCATTCAACGCGATTGAATTTTCTATCAAATAAGTATAAAGTTTCAATCCATAAGGTTCGAAGTTGCTGGAATTTATATTTTGACACAAAGTTTCAAGGCGAAGGTTTGTTGGAATCTTGAATTTGGTTGCAAAGCAAAGTAAGTGTCCGGTCTAACCTTAGCTTGAGGGATTAGGAGTCCTATTTGTTAATTGCTTCTTGTTGAGTACGACGTATAGGCATGGTGACGAGTATCTATACATTGGTGTCGAGCTTGACCGTGAGTCTTAAATAGATAGTTGTTATGTTCTTAAATGATATTATGAAAGCCTTAATTGATGATTCTTATATTAGTTTATATAATATAAAGTGCAGTGCATGTCCGATGGCAGAAACTTCGCTTTTAAAAAAGTATAAATTATTTTGAAATACTTCAAAATAAGAGGTACTTAATTGGGAGGTAACAGTGTAATATATACTATATAGAAGGTCAGTCGATCACACCAAACTAATAGGATGACATTCTTTGCACTTTAAGGCTTTGGGACATTAATTACAAAACCATGATTACGGATCTTGCACAATTGATAATCTTCTTTTATATACACACGCGCGCACAAACATTATCTAAAAAATCCATAACGATATTGTTTGCTCGCTTGCTGGAAATGGATATTGCTAAATAGGAATTTGACACTACTGTTTCTCTCTTTTTGTTTTTTTTTTCTTTTGGTTTCGTTGTTCTTATTCTTTCATGGATTCTATGATGTTGATTCATCAAAGAAGTCAATTTAACATGTGAGTTTTACACTAATTATGTATTTAGTTGAAATTCCCTACCACAAAATATGATGTAAATAGGAGCAGGTGGTACGCCTACCACAAAATATGATGTAAATGGGAGCGGGTGCTACGCCTATCACAAAATATGATGAAATGGGAGCGGGTGGTACGCACCACAAGATATAATAAAATGGGAGCGGGTGGTACGCCTACCACAAGATATGAGAAATGGGATCGGGTTGCACGCCTGCAACAAGATGGACTGAAAGTGAAAGCTGCCTGTATTTCACTTTATTCGTGTTAGAAGTTAACTTGTAGTTTTGATGATCTGATTTATCTGCTACCCCGACGCATGTTTCCCTTTCCCAGCTTTAATTGTTTAATTACTTCTATCTTTTCGCTGTAGATGTATATATATATATAT